>OMLB01014955.1:0-18368 GCA_900302555.1 Myripristis jacobus
ACAGCATTGAATATACATACATATGAAGGAATTTATATATTAGCTTATTATATGTAATATACATACAGTATATATAGTCTCTGTGACAGTGGTGGACAGGTGCTGGGTAGACAGGAAGCTAGTCAGGGCTCGAACCTTTAGTCTCTGTCGGCCTCCCAGTGTATGCATGTGTGTGAAACAGAGTGTTAATGTATATCCTGGTGCAAACAGGGGAAGACTGATGAGAAACGTAAGACCGCATTCCTGAAAGAGACAAGAGAGAGACAATGAAAGAGAATTAGAAACATTACGTACTGTAACTGACTATTTTCCCGCAAGCCGTGGGTGTGACAGGATGGACTTTTGGATGGAGCAGGGAAGTAGTGTAACTTGCTTCAGTCACCAAACACACATACACACACACACCTACCATGCTGTGTCACATTGTTCTGCTGTACTGTATGCCAGTCTTGGAGGCGATGTTGGACCAGGGCAGCAAGGAGCGCAGGAGGCTCTGGGCCTGCCGGTAAAGCCTCTGTGGGATGGAGCAGGGGCTCAGGCTGGCCAGGGCTGAGCCGATGTGCTGGATATAGTCAGTGGGACAGGGAGTTAAGGAAACCCAACTTAAGTTCATAAGCTGCATGCATGTTGCAGTGTATCTACTTAACATGTTTTCACAAGGCAAGATTTGTTCATAAAATACATGAAATGGGGATGCAACAGAGAATTGTCCAACCCCCACTAACCGAGACCCTGAGGAGTCGCCTTATTTTCCAAAATTAAATTCTGGTGCTGAGTAAGGACAGCGACGGAAAATCTTTTCCAAACACAGTAGCAAAATACAAAACTATCTCCTAAGCAGCAGGAAGCCAGCGCTCCGTCCAGTGAAAGCTGAACTCAACTGAATCAACAATGACCTAACCTCATTATCAGTACAGAGAGGAAATTTAGGTCTAAGGAGTGTGCGCTGATGTCCCGTTACACGATTTCTGGGTTTTTCAAGTGAAATTCAAACAGTTTGTTTTCACAATTTGGATTCGCCAATGTGCAAAGTTTTACAGTACAACTTTAATTGAATAATTTCCCTTGTTTGCATCAGTGAAAATATGATTTCAGTTGTGATTATTATGCACTAACATTGAATGGATAACACTGAACAGATTGGCTGCTTTTAATCATGGGTTTTGACTGGCATCCACGTTAAACCATGTTGATAAAGACAAAGAGCTTAATCCCTGCTTGTGTGGCAGCCGCAGGAAATACCATGAAATTAAATTTATCATCTTGGCCAGGTCCCTCTCGAAAAATAGATGGCATATTTCAAGAGATTTCCCAGTTACAAAAAAGGATAAATAAAAACTACACAAGCCCAAAGTCACCTCAATATAGGGCTGCTCCATGAAAGTTGAGGGAAAAAAAGTCCTAGGAGAAAAAAAAAAAAAGGATTGCTGATTCATCATACTGAAATGCCGACCCTGAGCTGACTCTAGAAATTGTGAGTCGGGTACTGCCCAAGCTCAGCGTCTCAAAAAACCTACCCCCTATTCTAATCCAAACCTTTATCTTACCGCAACCCCTTTTCTAAGTCCATAGTCTATTTCCTCACTCTCTCAGACCCAAACAGACACCCAACACCTAAATACACATCTTCCTATCAGCCTTCCCCAAAGGATATAATATTGTCCAGGGTGGATGGCCCCCGTTGATGTAGAGCACGTATGTGAATCCGTCTTTGAGGACTCCTCGTATGGAATAGTAGTAGGGCAGGTAGTGGTGCTGCCTGAAGTCCCTGTTCTCATAGAAGTGGATGGCAGTGTTGTTGGTGGTGAGCACGTGCAGGTAGATGGCCTTGCAGTGGTCCTGGGCTGTCGTCGAGATGTGCTCCTTCAAACTGTCCAGCAGTAGAGAGCCTGGATGGAGTGACAGAGAGAGAAGAGGAGAATTAGAGAGAGAGAGAGAGAGAGAGAGAGAGAGAGAAAGGCGAGGTAGACTACTTTGCAGGTTGGGAGCTAATGGTCGAGATGCTTCCTTCAATGTGTCCAGCTTTAGAGACAGAGAGGTAGTAATGATCTGCTTTGGGGATGTGCTTCTTCAAACTGTCCAGCAGGGGAGTTTTGAAGGTCAGAGAGAGAGGAGCAACAGCAGAAGAAGCAAGAGTTCAAACAGCCAGATAAAATTACTAAACAAGATAAAATGCACAATAATAATAATAACAAAGTATACTGTGAAACAATTCTATGAAATAAAACATGATATAGAATGCAAAGCAATCAGTACTTAAATCTATTAAAAGCAAACAATGCTCATTCTGCATTCTGACCTGAGGCTACAAGAAGTATCACTCCAATATTGCACATTTTAACTGTTTGTTTGATTGTACAATGTGTAAAACTCCCCCAGTTCCCCAAATGATATAGGCTGGCAGGTCACCCTGTCTCAACACTAATACAGAAAACACTTCATATGGGATTAGTCAGGGATTTCTTTAAAGGTCAGTATGTAATAATGGTCTCAATAGTTCTTATGGCAAAATGTTACATTTATACATCCTGGTATGAAATTTGATATTCAAAGACAGTGACTATTGGCACAAAATATCAGCATAAAATTTCAACTACAGGCAACTTTAGTCTAAAAAACTGAGTACCAGCCAAAAATTCATTCTTGCAAAATTTGTAAATCACCAAATAAAGACACTAAGGCTCTAATTTCAACTGTATTTGTTGTTATCTGGGGGGAGGCTTAGCAACAAAGACAGATAATGAGTATTCCTTGTATAACCATTTTTCAAATGGCAATTTTCCAGCTGTAGAGGTCAAGGACGTCAAACATATGTTAGTGACAGAGACAGAGGTTGTAGTCAAGCTGCACAGCCATGGGCAGTTGGATGAAATAAGCCCGAGAAAGCAGGGAAAGAATGGCGGTGAGGAGAAAAGGGCAAAGAGTGTTTGTGCTGAGGAATTAAAGCAGACGGCCTCACAGGAGCTGCACTGTGGTCAAAATGTACACCTTCAATGTGGAGCCTGGGCGAAAGGATGGAGGGAGGAAAGGAGGGCAGTAAAGGCTACACAAGGGCAAAAGCAAAAGAAAGATTTTGTGGGAAAAGTTTGAATTGTGGTCATGATGTGCTGTTCAAACTGTTTCCATGATAAAATGCTTTGATAAAAAAAAGCCAGTGGAAAGAGAAGGGGGAAAAGAAACAGCAAGACAAAGAGCAAGAGAGACAAATCAATATGGAAGTGCAGGGAGGGGAGGGTGTCAGAGAGTTTTGATGAAATGATGTGCTTGTTCAAATTGTACTCTGGGAGAAAGCCTTGGAGAGAGGGAGGAATGATGAAGGAAAATGAGAAGAGCCGAAGAGGAGAGGAGAGGGGAAGTCAGTAGCAGGAGTCAGTGTGTGTTCGAGTGTTAAAAATAGATTCAGGCACTGAGAGGAAAAAGAACATCATATCAAGTGGAGGCATCCTGAAAACCATTGTTCAAGAAGAGCAGAAGAAGTGTCTGTGTGTGTGTTTGTGGGGTTGGTGAGTGAGAGTACCTATGCCATGTTTCCTGAACTCTTTGACCACTCCCAGGCTGAGGATGTATGCTACCTGTGTGTCCACGGGGAAACTGGAAGCCAGGATGTCTCCATCCTAACACACACACACACACATACACAAAGACAAACACAAACACAGAGAAACAGAGAAATGTATACATGGTGGATTCTGATATTTTCTCAGAGCTACCAACAGATTATTTTACAAGCCAAAGAGGATTTTGGAATAGAAACAAGCCACTCCAACCAATGACAGATGCATCAACATGGCTGGCAGAACAAGGGCGTGATCACACCAACAGTTATTTTTCTTTTGTCCAAACAATAGTGGAAATGTTGACTGTGTTGCATTTTTGTATGTTGTTTATTTAGATTCACAGTGCTGAATTACAAATCAACCAGAGCTTGCTAACAAGTTTTCTGCATTTGGGGGAAATCGAATAGGATTTCAATACCGGTAACTTTAACTAATGGACGTGTCTGTGCACTCTGACTGACTTGGATCATTTTGTTATGCTACGCTCTCCAAGTATGAGCAACTGCTGGCTAATGGATAGCACCATCCGTCTATTTTAACTTGTGAGACCGTGCATTTTGGGGTCATATGCTGTATCTTGGAGTGGTTTGGATTTAAGTTTCACTCCTAACAAAGTGCACTGCGGTCCACTTGAGAGATCAAGACCTGCATTTACAGACATCTCAGTGCAGGAGTTTGAATGGTATTAATCTCATCTGTTTCCAAAGGAAGTCAATCCCTGCACACCGATTTTCAGCTCTGCACTGATTTAAACCAGGGAGTCAGGTGGCATTCTGGTTACAAGATCCTTTCTCAAGACATACCAGCTACCAAGTGACACAAAGGTTTTTGACAGAAAGGTTTGTGTAACTGAAATGTCGACTAACTCCCTGAAATAAAATCAATGCAGAGGTGAAAAATTGTGTGCAGGAATGGACTTCTTTCTTTGGAAATGGATCTTCAGGGACTTTGATTCGCTGCACCACACAAGAGACAAAGAAAGTGGTGTGCGTGTTGTCTACAAAATGATCTCAACAAAAGGAGTAAATGCCCCAGAGTTCTTCTCAACTATTCCAAGCACACTTGGTGTGAATGTGCCTTAACTTAGCAACCACAAACATAATATATATTGGCATCAGAGAACTGCCCTGCAGCCACATCATTCGCCTGTGTTATTGCCCACTGGGCCGGCGCGTTCACAATGTAAATACCCTGCCAAAGGGAAGTTAATCGTTCACTTTTATTGCATGATTTCGAGTTCCTGTCAAGTGCAATAAATCAAACTGAACTATAACTGTGGCAAAACGGCCAAACATGTTACTGCTCAAATAGAATTGGGAGCGACTTTCTTCCAAAATACTTCAAATACCACCTGAGGGTAAATATGCTCAACATTTTTATGGTCATTAGCTTCAGACTTTGGAAAAATGTCAGTAAGAAAATACATATAGTAAAAAGTGAGTTTAACACAAAACAGCCGCTCACTCTGCCTCACCAGATAGTGCCGGGCGATATAGCTGGAAATGAATGGTTATCTGTTCATAAATCAATGCAACTGTTATTATTAAACCCTCTCCTACAAAGAAATGCACCAAAAGCTCTTATTAGTTCCATCTAGACTGTAGAAGTCGTTTGTTGTGTGTTTACGAACACATTTAGGTTTCTGTAAAGTGACCACAGGTTTTTAGTGGAGCACTTCCAGAGATCCTGGGGGATACAGAAAGAGTATTAGGCATTCCTAAGTTTCAGGCTTGCTTTACAAGCTCTTATTAAAGCAACTCAAACCACCTGACAACATCCAGTATGAGAATAAATGGGGTAACACGTAAATGGGTCTGTAATTCATTTACATTTACATTTTGTCTCCCAAAAAGGTCATTGTTTCTACATATCCGCCCATCTGTGTATTGTTTTCCTGTCTTCAGTCTCCTGCCTGCACGTTTTCAGTTCCTCTTCTTCATCGTTCTTCATTCAGTCTTCCTTTTTTATCTCCTCTCCTCTTCAATTCTTTCTTCACTTCTCCTCTAAACAGCTTTAATCTTTGCCTTCACCACCCTGTTATCAGTCTCCTCTCCATGCTCCTCTCAATAGTTTGAATCAGCTCACCACTTTACCCTATGCCTTCATCCTCTTTTCTGAATTGTTTCAATTGTCTCGCCCTTTCTCTTTCCAATATCTACCTCTTTCCTGTCCTTCTCATCATCTTTCCTTGATTCCTTCTTTCGTGCCTTCATTTCTCTGCTTACATACCCAGTTAATCCTTCTTTCTGTCTCCTGTCTCCTGACAGATTCTAACTCAGTCAAGGGCAACTGGTCCTGTCTAATTAGCAGACTAAAAACAGAATCTCGACTGGCAGTGTTCTACTTAAGACATTTCCAATGGTCGCTGAGTGAGCAGGAATAAACTACACTAGAAACACACTCGGCGCCACATAGGCAAACTGCACCAACCACTCAATGTGAACACACGCATGTCCGACCCAAAAATCATACCTCTTTGTGTACTTTGGTCCGGCCTTTGATCTCGGCCACAATCATTCCCACGATGCCTCCTTTGAAGGTGGCAGCCAGGGAGAAGAACTTCTTGTTGGAGGTGATGTCCTGATACCATGAGTCTGGATACCTGGGGTCAAACGTCAGAGAAATCAGTGTTCATGCATGCACATGTATGTGCATATAGGTACAAAAACCAACACACCATAATCTATATACTCTGGTATATAGAATAGAAAAAAAACTATCAGTACATATAGTCCAATGCTCTATGCTTTCAGCAACACCAGAATACAACAGGGCTGGGATGATATGTTTATCTCCTAATTGGATACTATCACGATACTTGGGTGCCCCAAACTGAATGGGATTAGCATGTGGTAGGAATGTCTGCAAAGGGGAGACTGTGGGTGCCCATAGAACCTATTTTCATTTTCTTCAGTCATCTAGTTTCATAAGATATCAATATCTTTGCTTCAGATTCAGTAATGTGAAAAAAACAATTAAAAAATGTTAAAAAAAAAAAAAAGAAAGAAAAAAGAATTGCAATACTTAAATGAATGTATTGTTTTCCCCACCCCTAAAATACAACATAGGTTTAAAATGAGACACATTAATTCATAAGTTAAAATGTGCACAACTGATGTAGTGGGTGATGCTCACTCGATTGGGAACCAATCGCCACAGAGCAGCTTGACGCTCTCTATGTCATCGTGGCAGAGGAGCCGGAGCTGGACTTCGCTGAGAGCAGTGGGAGGCACCACGTCAGTCATTCACACCTGCAGGAACCAACAGAGAGCACAGACACATTTGTGACAGACGGATAGTGAGTAAACACTTAGAGCAATAGGAAGCATGTACATCATTCTCACTTACAGAAACCAATGAGAGATCATACTGACAGACACTTTTTAACCTTTCAAACCAGTGACAGACAAACAGGCCCTCCATGAATGCAGTGTGTTGCATGCTGACGGTCATACACACCTACAGCAATCAATAGAGATCAAATCTGAGACACAGCTGCAAATCTCTGGTGAACAGTGTGGACGGTTTCACTCGCTTCATTCATAAATACATTACATGACTCAGTAGAGGAGCAGATTAAATTACTGGGACACAAATGCTGCCTGAGTAAAGCAGACAAGACCAGAGAGGTCACTGATGCATCTCCTGGGTAAGTTTACTATTGCACTAAATGAAATCATAACAAGAGCTGCACAATATGGACAACAATTCATACCAAGCTATTTACTCCAAGTATTTCAATAGCGATACAATGTGACTATGGGTTCACACTTGCAACAGTAAAAATTGGGCATTCTTCAGAAAACAGCATAATAATACCAAATGGACACAAAATATACAGTTACTTCACAAAATATTTTTTCAATCAGAACAGACCAATCACTGTCTTAGGCCAACCCAGGTTATTCTAGTTTTCCATTTATCATAAGCTTTTATTATTATTTCATTTTGGCTTTTTGTTTTCAGTCGCATTTTAGTTGTGATTCGTTTTTAAGGTAAGTTTTCTAACTTAGTTTAGTTTTTATTTTTGACAACACTTAGTTGTAGTGCAGTTTTTCTTAGTTTGCCTGTTAGTTTTTGTCTGTTTCAAAAAAGTCAGAGGATGTATTGTGTTATAACTTTGACCCTGACACTAAATTGGAGATATCTAGATTACGATATATCAACCAGCCCTAACCACTGGATTGCAAAATGACAGCAAATACTGTAGGAAGGTGTACAGAGTTTGTAGTTTGTAGCCAAAAGTAAAGACTCACTGCCACAAAACAACATTTATCTTTTCTGATCACCTGTCTATCTCGCTAATGAGCTGATAATCGACAAGAGCAAGTTCAAATTTACCACTGGTGACTATCGACACGTCGCCGTAACAGACCCTCTATGTGAACCATGACAATACCCCACTGATGTTGTTTAAGATAATCGCACTTAACTAAAATAAGACAGTGTTGTGTGGTTTTCTGCTGAGCGGCTGTGCTACTGCTCTTACTGCTGCTGATGTCAACAAGGCAGACTTAATTTATGTAGTTAAATTATCATAAAAATACTAGCACTGGTTTGAGATAACATTCAATATAAAGAAAATGCCTAGCTTTGGCTCAGTAGATGCTGTTGACTATTGTCGCTATGTGCTAGCTAGCTTGAGTGCTGCTAACTAGCTCGCTGGCTGGCTGAGCGTTCACTCTGGCTAGCTAACGCTCCGCTGCTAAGCTAATGTACCTTGTTTCGGCGCCCGGAACAGAGGAAGGTGACGGAAATTATTTTCCTTTTGTATCGACAGATACAGCTACTACTCCGGACACACCATGATAAGACACAAGTGTATATTCTTCTCACAAGACCATTTCCTTACTGTGTCAGTACTAGACACATCGGCGGCTAACCCAAGCTAGCTTTCCTTTGCTATTTTTGACAGCTGGATGTTTTCTTCCTGTTTGTGGGAGTTACATTCCGGACGTGACGTCAGGCACAGTGTTTTTTCTTTTAACCTTTGGCTTGTGCACTCTTGTATGAACTCAATCACCTTGTATCATATGGAAAACTAATTTCAAGTCAAAATGCTGTATTTTTAAAAATACTGGTGGATGTCAAGGTTTTGTGTGTGTGTGTGTGTGTGTGTGTGTGTGTCACTCCCAGATCATTAGCCATTCACAACCAATGTGAATCTATTAAAACTCTGTAACAATACTACTACTACTACTACTACTACTACTACTACTAATGATATGTTGTACCTATTCAATACAGGGATTTCCAGCATTCACAGGCTATTCTTCAGTCCTGTTATAAAAGGGACAGGAGGGGAAATGCTTATTTTATCATTAATGAAGCCTGCAAAGGAGAAACATAACAGCTGATCATAATCTTATCAGGGTGTAATTTAAGTGTATGTGAAGCAAAGGAAGATTACATGTATCCACAACTGCCGTACTGTGTACAATATTACAAATGCTGAAAGAAGACTTGAACATCCTGTTCAAGTAAATACAGGCTACTGTTACCTTGGTGACATCTGTATTGAAGCAGCTATAAGTAAAACTAGTGGTGTAAAAATCTGCCTAAATACAAATACAAGTAGTAAATTTAAAATGTAGCCAGTGTAAAAGTTACTGAGTTACTATTTGTTCATTTTCAAAGAGGAGAAATTTCTAAGCAATTCTAAAGTAGGAGAGCACAGAGCTCTAGTTTTATTTTGTTTTGTTTTTTTTCCCCTTTCTTTCTCTCTTTCCTGGAGAAACTGGACAAAGAAAAGCCGGATCACTTTTCTCTTTTTTGCTGTCTTCCTGTTCACTGTCACTGACCCCGCAGTGACCCTCTGCTTTTTGACAGCTGGAAAAAAAAGACCTCCAAAAGAGATGTGCTGTAACCTACTGGAGCCTCCCAGTGGTGACAATTAGCCACTGCCAGCGATGAATTCGGTGAGGACAGCCCCTGGCTGCTGGTGTTTTCCTCATGCAGTCAGTATCATTCACAATGGAGTAGATGGAGATAAAGAGCATCAGATGAGTCAGAGCAACATGTTCAAACCAACTGAGATGTGGATCATACAAAAGGGGCTGCAACTCCCAGGAATAATATGTCCTTCATATTTTGCACATCCGGTCTTTAGAAGTCTTATCAATTTGCAAGCCATTAGATTACCAGTAGATAATGACCATTATCTTATTATCCTGGAAGTACCATTCATTTTCATTTTGTTTAATCAATCTTCATGCAATTGCTTCTTTATTTAGTAGAGCTCAGATTAGTAGATCTAAGGATTCCAAGGGGAAATGTGTCTCTAGGTTTTCTCTGTCTCTGGAAACAACAAGTCTTAGAGTAAGACTTGGAGGAGAGCTTAAGCCTGTGAAGGAGTCAGAGACATACTGCTCAGTATGACTTGTCTCTTTTGTTCATCTGGTGTTTGGCTGCAAAAGAGAGACATTCACTGCCCTGGAGTGTCAACTTCTGTCACCCGTCTCCCTGCCACATGTCCCTGTCCCATTGCACATTGAGCTGTACACTCAAATCCCTCCTGCCAAGTATAATTTTTCCTGAGGAACTCTTCCCTGTTTGTCTGGACTCCAGTAACACCTTGTCATCAGGTCTTGTGCGCTCAAGTTTCAGTCAGTTTGTTTATGCGCTTCAATCACTCATTCTCTAGTATTCTTCTGGTCCACCCAACTTGTCCTAACAACCGTCTTTTTGTTTGTATTGTAATGTCTTCCTTCCAAAGTAAAATCTGATATAATGAACCCAACTACAGATCTCCATTTTTTACAATCGTAAAAACTTTCTAAAAACACAGATACTGTTTATATGTGAGTTTAACTTGGGCTTTGAGCGAATGATGAAGACAGACTTTGCATCTCAAGTTTTATATTTGAGTAAATCCTTGAAATAACATGTAGTAGTATCGTTCTCACTTTTTAATTTGGACATGAAATACAATGAACATAGTAGACACCTAACCTAATATCTCACAGTTATACATAAATATATATCACAGCATTGAATAGCTTATTGTCAGTAGAAATGTAAAGATTACCCATATGCATTGATGAATTATTATGTACTGTAATGTGCTGTAACTGCAAACAGTGCCATACTGGTGGTAGAGCAGACCAGTCTAACACAGATCACATTCACATCGTGTTGGTGGCCTGAGGTAGAATCCCATCCTGTTTGCTGTTCCCATTTTACCTTGCATTATTGACTTTGGAGGCTGTTTTCAAGAGAGATAAGATGCTTTTTACATTACAGATTTGTCAAAAAGTACTATACTGGTCAAAAAATAGAAACTGCTTAAATATACCCTATAATGTTTCATATGAATAAAGTTCTGTTTTTCTACTTTCTATCACAGATTGATGCACAGCAGTGATTCAGCAATCTATAGTTCATAAAAGCTTTTTCATTTGCTCCTCTAAACATTCACTGACAGGTAGTTCCTGGGGGAAAAAAATCCTCTGATGCACAAGGAACATTCCATGCTGAGGCACAGGAAATGATGCATATATGTTTACAACAGCAGCAGCAACAGTGGTTTGTTTGAAATAAACACAAGAAGAAGAAGTTGGTAGTTAGTGATGGCCACTCTAGCTGAACAGACAAAGAAACAAGCTCCACCTCCAGAAACTGAGACTCCTTCAACAGAAAATTCAAGGATGAAGATGCTGCAGTTCTACTCACTCTGTTTTTCCTCTTGGTGATCTCTGGGAAATGCAGAGCAGAAAGAGCAATGAGAGCTTAGCACCAGAGATATAGAAGAAAGAGGAACTTTTGGATGACCACCCTCATTTCTCATTTATAAGGATCTCTGAATCGTCCCTGGATTTTCTGAGACGAGTTAGGAGTTTTGGCAGACGATTCCACCTCGGTCCAAAGTTCCTCCCACCACCACCACCATGGTTCGTGTTTCCTGCGCTCTGAGATGTCCTGGGCTCAGAGGCAGAGGGGTCATCACTGCCGTGTGTTTGAGATGCAGGGGTGATGAAGAAGAGGCCATCTCGACTCCCTTTAAAGACAAAATGACAGCCTACATTTTATTTCCTGCAACAGATAACTAATGTTCTAATATCCAAAGAAATGTTTTGGTGCCTTCACAAGCACGACAACCTCATAGGTGGCTGTCAAACATGGCATCAAACAGATCACTGGTGTGGTTTGACAAAAACTGGAGGGATGATGCCAGTAACTCAACCCTGCACCCAAATCTGTATGAAGGCTGACCTCTAGTGGTGAAAAGCACCACGCCTGGTCTTTGGTGGCAGCTGATGTCACCACCTGTTGTACTCACACAGAGTTATCCTTAAAAAAAAAAAAAAAACAGACTGACACCGATTAGCTGAACCATTAACCATATGTTAATTTTTAAAAATTTTGCCACAGCATTGGTTTGATTTGATGCATTATGACACATTTTTCATCTGATTGTGATGAAACTTGGAGAGATAAGGCTGTTTTGGCATTGAGTAGCTCAAGCATGCCTGCATGATAATTACTATTACACTATTAATAAGGGATGAGACATAATTCAGTACATCACAATGGGAAAATGTTGCAGTACATACTGTGGGCTGCAAAAAAGAATTGCAACATGAATTATATTTTATTTTTCTGTACAATAGCAACCACAAATAGAATTTGTCAAATCTGTCCACTGAAATGTATTTGCCCTTTTGTTCTTGCAAGCTACTGACAATGACTGACAATACTTTGTTGCCACTGAACTTTTATTTATTATGTCGTGGTGGTATCAAGTGTAAACCCCATATCTCATCTAAGTGGTAATCCTGAGATATATATATCATACCATCCCTACTGTTTAACTATGTGAGCTAATGAATAAGTTAGTCACTCACCATGTGGCAAGTTTGATGTATTGTTTGATGCACTGGAAAGTGGAAGATCAGGGTTTCCTGCCACCATGTCCTCTATCTTCTCCAGCAACTCTGTGACCTGAGAGCCATCGCCCCTGTTCTTGTTGTTGAAAACATGATACCTGTTCCCACACTTCCCAACAAGAAGCTTGAGCGCCTCCCCTTCACTCTCCACGTACTGCTCAATGGTTCTGTTTCCCAGGCAGTCTCCATGAGTGAACACCACTATCATGCGACTCCAGTCTCTTTCAGTGAGAGGAAGCAGATGTTTCTCTGCCGCTGTCTTGATGCTCTCACTGAAGGAAACATCAACACGGACAAACAGAAGGAAGGCATGTGGATTAAGGGAGGCACTGCTTACGATCTCCAGCTGAACCTCTCCACAGACGGGTGCAGCAGAGAGAGTCATGCACCATCCTGGAGTGTCGACCACAGTGACCAGACGTCCTGCTACTTCCCCCTGTTGCCTCACGCTGCCAGATGTTGTCCCGGATAGGAGTCCTTCTCGTCCCAGGATGGTGTTCCCTGATGAGCTCTTCCCAGATCCTCTGTGTCCGAGCAGCACAACTGTAAGCTCTGAGAGGAAAGAGAGAGAGAGTGAGAGAGAGATCCACACTGTATTTTGTGTAATGACGTTTGTAGTTTTGCTGCATATTCAGTGTTGGAGAGAAACACAAAAACCTACCTGTCAATGGTGTCGGAGGGCTTGGCTTGTGTTTCTTCATCAGAGCTTTTCTCCATTTTCTTTCTTTCCTTGAATTGCAGTTCAATTTTACCATTTGTGACTTCTGTCTACCTATCTCATAACATCTTCCTCCATTTCGAGCCACCATTTCCTCTATTTTCTCAAGCAGCTCTGTAACCTGAGAGCCATCACTCCTGTTCCTGTTGTTAAAGACATGATACCTGTTTCCACACATCTCAGTTAACCACTGCAGGGCCTCCCCTTCACTCTCAATGTACTGCTCTATGGGTCTGTCTCCCAGATAGTCTCCTCTGGTGAAAAGCACAATAGTATGATCCCACACTCTCTCGCTGATGAGACTCAGGTGCTCAAGTATTGCTGCCCCAAACTGATTTGGAAAAGCGATGTCAGCTCTTAACACCAACAACAGAGCATGAGGTCCCGGAGGACATAGAGACAAGCTAGAGACAATTTCCTGTTTCACAAGCTCACTGGTGTCTCCCACTGAGGCGTTCGCCCACCATCCCGGTGTGTCGACCACATTGATCTTCCTGCCAGCTGTTTGTCGTTGTCTCGCCATGCACTGAGAAGTTCTCCCTGACTTAAGTACCTCCTGGCCCAGGATGGTGTTTCCTGAGCTGCTCTTGCCTGCTGTTCTGTGTCCCAGCAGAACAATCCTCAGCTTTGACAGACAGGAGGGGCGTCCTGAGGGAGACACAGAAATATAATTAATCATTTGAAAATGACATGGAGTCACTGAGGATATGAGTGGTTTCTTGTTATAAGAACAGGCCTTAACATAAGGATGATATCGCAAGCAACTGACAATTTGCATGGTGTCACAAGACTGTTACCTAATGTTGAAAGTGGTTGCTATACATACTGCATATATGGGGTTCAATAGGGCGATGAGTATGATTTTTGCTACCCTATAGCACATGATTACTGTTAATTATCAGTGTAGGGTTGATAGAGTTATGGATTCATACCAGTGACTATGAGATTATTTTGCTAAATACTGAAATTGTTGGCCAATAATACATTTGGAAACCAAAAATTGCTGCTCACTGGCCCCAAAATGTTGTCAGTTACAACATTAAACAGTTTCAGCCTCAAGCTAAAAAAATTTAATAACAGTGTAGCAGTAGTATTATTGTATTGTAATATGTTAAAAAGATGTTTCTTTTATGCCTGTGCTAAAAAAGATATGGGGGCCAGCTGGCCTACGAATGCTTTGGGATGTCCCAAGATGCAGTGGTAGACGTAGCTTTGGAGAAGGACATGTGGGCTGCCCTCCTCAGTCTGTCACCACCACAACCTCAAATAAGCAGCAGAAAATGGATGGATGGACCATGTTGTTGTTGTGACTCAAGACAAGAATCTGTTTTGTATTTTGTGACTTTTGGTTGAGATTGTGAACTCTATCTTCTAATGTGAGCCAGGCCTGGGTTCAAATGATATTGTTTCAAATTCCCTAGAGGGGGAATACAGGTCACACATTACTTCATGCTGCTTTTAAGTCCCTGGCACTAAACCAGCAAACATTAGACCACTGATCTTCACTAATCATTCCAACACCCTGCCAGTGAGCCCACTGATCATCTTTGTAAGTTGCACAGTTACTATAGTTTGATAAGAGCACCAGTAATGCTTATTCACCCGTTATCGATCTCTCTATATCCACATGTGCCCGCCTCTGCTCTGCTTTGTCCCTCTGTGCTGCCCTCATTTCCTCCACATGCTGAATGAGTTTGGTGTCCACTTCATAGCATCTTCCTCCATTTCTAGTGACCATGTCCTCTATCTTCTCCAGCAGCTCTGTGACCTGAGAGCCATCGCCCCTGTTCTTGTTGTTGAGGATGTGATACCTGTTCCCACATTTCCCAATGAGCCAAAGGAGAGCCTTTCCTTCACTCTCAATGTATTGCTCAGTGGTTTTGTCTCCCAGCTGGTCTCTACAGGTGAACAGCACCACTGTGTGACTCCAGACTCTCTCACCCAGAAGCGCTACGTGTTCCTTCACCGATGCCTTATGTTCGTTAAGGAAGGGAACATCCATCCGAACCACTAAAAGGAACGCTTGAGGGCCCGGGGGGCAATGAGATGCACAGCAGACAAGCTCTTGTTTGACAAGCTCAGTGGTATCATCAATAGAGGCACTTTTCCACCATCCTGGAGTGTCAACCACAGTGAGCCGCCTCCCTCTCACTTCTGCCTGTCCTCTCACACACTGAGCAGTTCTCCCAGCACCAAACTGCTCTCCTGCCAGGATGGTGTTTCCAGACAAACTCTTTCCTGCTCCCCTCGACCCGAGCAGCACGATCCTCAAGTCTTTGGTCTCTGAATCTGTCAGTGAAACAAGTTAACAGTGTCATTATCAGAGAGTAAGTACTTGTTAAAATACACAAGTTACAATTAAGTTTCTGTAAAGTGGGTTCATCTCAGCTGAAACTGACCAGGTTGTGATCCCATTGTGATTTTCCTCCATCAGTTCATCTGCTCACTTTTAAGTCTGAAAGACAGTTATATCAAAAATATCAAAAATTAGTTAGTGTTAGCAGGATTACTCCTGAAATGTGATTTGTCTGATTTTACAATAATTTACTAATGTTTGAAAATGGAGTACAGTACTAGTAAGCAGACTTAAACTTAAGAAAATGTGACAATGATTCATTTCTCTGTTATTTCTAAAACTTAAAAATCTCACATTTAAGAACATTTTTTTTCTTTTTCTCATGTCTGCTCTGTATTTCTGATTGATTAACACAATAGCTATTGAACCTATGACCCAGCTCATTAAAGATTTTACATTTGCTGTCCCGGTCACTCATCTTTTTCACCAAAAAGACTGGTGCACAAAAGGAAATGTGTTTTACATTTTTGGTTGTAGCAGAAATAGTAGTTTGTTTGGATTAAACAAAATGAGAACTCTAGTTATCATGATCAACGACAGACACCATGGCAGAGCGGACAACGAATAAAGTGATATCAACAGAAAATCCAGTGTTAAGCAACAAAGATGCTGTCAAAACAAGGATCTCACAGATTACTGTGAGGAATTCAGTCCTAATCTTAGTTTATATGCTTAGATATGTTAATTTATTTAAGATAATGGTTACATACCTGTCTTCTTACTGAAAGGAAAAAGACAAATGAGAGCTGCTGGATGAGCCTGTGCTGCTGCACTGTTCCCTCTTTAAACAACACAGCATGTGGGTAAAACCTGTTAGGCAACTTTGTTGATCCTGTTGTTCTGGAAAAAGCTTGCAGTATCTCTTTACTGTGCAAGAACACTGGACACAGAGCCCTTGCAGAAAGGGGTCACTTTTATCAAAATAATGTCTTATTTTGGAATGAGAATCTTTGGTCTAGAGAAAGAGATTAGCCCCTCACTTTCACTTGGTGACCCTTGCAGATGAAATGGCAGCAATCATGGAAGTCTCAACCATTCATCCGTCCTGCCACCTTGGGAACGGGAATGAGGCTGGTTGGGTCTGTCAACTTTGTCACCGTTTTAAAGAAAATAGTCTTGAGTGTAGTGTAGACCTTCACTGGGTAAAATAAAGTAGCACAGGTAAATAATCAGTCTGTTTAACCTTCATGGAGTATTTGATGGGATTTGCCAGTGTATAGAAATGTAATTTTCAGCTGATCTCAAAACACACAATAATGCAATACATATGATATAACTAACTTGTTGCCTATTTTGAAGAAGTGCATGCTATATGCTGAATACCGGCTGAAACAGATGCAGTCCCACTGCTTTGGTCCTCACTGTGAAACCTCTCACCTGAGCTAACCCGGCTCAGTGGCAACGGTAGTCATAAAGGCTGCCATTCCAACCATCCTGGTGTGTTAAATTGAACAGCAATGTCCATTTTACTCCATTCTAGTCCAGTGGTTTCAACTTCCCTGCCAATTGTGTAGGCTATGTTCCCTTCAAACATCTGTTCCTGTGTATATTCTTTGCCAGTTTGTTGACTTTGGCCTGTGTTTCCAGCTCACAGTCTAGTTAGCTATACTGCTCCTGTTGCTTACACTGCCGGTTTTGTTAATTATTCTTGTTGTGTCTTGTTTGTTTTCAGTCACTTTGTTTAGTTTTAGGTCTTCAGCCTGTCTGCCTGGCTTGTGACGTCCCCTCAGCTCATGTCTGTCAGTGCGATCAGGCACTATCCTGGTGCTGTAATCTCATTTGTAAAAGTCTGTTTGGCGAATCAAACAACTAGTCACTTCAAGGAAGCGTCGTGATCTCAGTCCAAGCACATCTTATGCACAAGCACACACAGTTCTGCTGTGCACACTTGCATCCCCTCCCCAGAAAACGTCCTCCTAGCCTACTGGAGCTATGTGTACTCTAGTTTAGCTTGCCATAGTTACAGAGTGACAGAGAGGGCTCCATTGAGCCACATGTGTGTGTATGAGGATGAGATCATCTTGGATGAGGTGCTGAGCCTCAGGTGGGTGCTGTTTGAGCTGTTCGAGTTCAAATTTTCAATGATAGTCTGCCCACTCTAAAAAGTTCTCTGCCCTACGTTTAACCTCAGCCTTGCCTCCAGTCCCTGCTACCTGGTTGTGAGTTCATGTTAATGTACCTGCATGCAATGTGTACAGTGTAACACGATGTGCAGTGGAACTGTAATGTCTCTGTAGTGCAGCAGGTGTGACGTTCATGAGGGCCTGCCCACAGGCCCTCCTACCTGCCTCCCAGAGGGCAGCTTATACAGGGCGACTGCAGAGAGACTTGGAGGACATGGTGGCAAGAGTCATTTTGGTCAATAACTGCTAAAAAGAAATGTCTTAGGATTTGTTCAGACTGTTAGCTTCCGGTTCTTTTGTTGAAAGCTCAAGAACAGACCGGAGTCAGCCTTCTATTTTCTGATGCAATATTTATTATGGTCACATATAAAGCAAATCAGCGCTGGGCTCAGCGTGACAGAGCTCTCGCAGCATCTCGGTCAGAAAAAGCCCCCGATATCAGGAAATGATGCACATTTATCTTCTTGGGCTGGGCCTGCCCCGTACAGAGGTTGGACTTAAACGCAACCGAGTATAATTGGCCAGTTACCCGGACATGGACAGGCCAACCACTGTCCACGCCTTGTTCCTGGAATGTGTGATGCTAGTGTGTGAATGTTGACTGGGCGTGTATCTAATGCAACAGACCTAACTAACAAGATAGAGAAAGTACATCGGGTTCCTGCTTTATCTATCCACTGCTAGCAGTTCAGCTGTCCTGAACTATATCGAACTATAAGGCCAATTGTA
>OMLB01014956.1:9307-25747 GCA_900302555.1 Myripristis jacobus
TGCGCAGTTTCCTTGACTCCAATCCTTAAGCAATAACCCCCACAGAATGTGTAAAGCTGTATGGAAGTGCACTGCATTCATCAAAGAAACATAAAATCCAGACATTTTTCTCATAATTATGACTTTGGTATTTTCTAATTATGACATTATATCTTATAATTATGACCTAGCTTTAATAACCATGGAAACTATCCATAATTGTGAGAAAAAGGAGAACATAATATAGTCTCATTCTGCACTCTGCATTGCAGGTATATATACTTGCATTAATTGGAATGAGAGATAATTAATTTAAAAGCAGAAGAGATAATTAATTTAAAAGCAGAAGTTTTAAAAACCAGTAGCTTGCTTGCATTTGTTATAATGAGAAACTTGTATTTTGAAAAATTTTGACTCTTAAATTTTACAGTGAATTCATCCATCCATCCATCCATCCAGTCTCCATATCTGCTTATTCCCATTCAGGGTCCTTAACTGTCATTGTTTTCTCTTAATTATGAATTGGCATCTCATAGTTATGAGATTATTTCTCATAATAACATAACATTTTTTTCCTTTGGTGAATTCAGAGCGCTTATGTTACTAAAGCATTACCCTGTAAGAATTAATCCTTGAGCGAGACACACTCCTAGATGGAGAGGGAGAGTGATGAAGAGGAGGTGTAGCCATTCCATCTCCCAGTTCTTCCTCGTCTTGGTCCCCCAGCGCCGTCTCCAAAAGTCCTCGCTCCGATTCCCTTTGGTGGCTCTCCTCTGAGCTCGCCTCTCCCCCGTCCACCTGGAGGGCGGCATGGGAGTTCAAGGTTCAAGGCTTCAGTCAGCAGGTCAGTGCCACTCAAAGCTGTGTAATCATTAACTTTCGCCGCCTCACCTTGATGACAAGGAACCTGTGCGGGTCTCTTGCCATGCGAGTAAAGTCACTGGCCAGCTCTTTGAAGGTTGGTCGTACATTTTCATCAATCATCCAGCCTGCGAAGGAAAAGAAAAACACTGAAGGAAGACGTGCTTTCACACACCATGAATATCAGGTTTATATGTGTGTGTGTGCATGTAGGAGTGTGTGTGTGCATACTGACAGCTGTACAGTATGTGTGACTCACACTTGACCATGACCATGTAGACATCTATAGTACAGATGGGGGGCTGGGACAGACGTTCACCCTTCTCCAACAGACCGGGCACATTGTGCGGGTGCACAGACTCATACGGTTCAGACCCAAATGACATCATCTCCCACACTGTCACCCCTGTTTGAGTGAATGATCACCAAACGACACACAGGGACAGTTTAAATCCTCCCTGCCAACATATCCCGGAAACCAATTTTCTAGGGTTGGCCAAGGTCACTTACGGGTACATATAGCGCAAGATAACACACAGTGACAAAATACACACACACTGTATATACACAGCCTCTTACCGTAACTCCAGACATCACTTTGATGAGTGTATTTTCGAAACAAGATGCTTTCCAGTGCCATCCATTTTATGGGAGTCTGGAGTGAGAGATAAATTGCAGAGCCGGGGCATATTGTTTTGATTCTATTACCAGAACAAACTCCTGACTTGCTTAGCAATTCAAGGTGTATCCTGAAGTGAGTGAGTCATAGTTACCTTGGTGTCACTGTAGATATATTTCCTGTCATCAGGATACAGGAGGTCTGCCACACCAAAGTCAGATATCTGGACCTGGTAGTCGTTCTTCAGCAGGACGTTGCGGGCAGCCAGGTTTCTATGGACCATACGGTGTTCCTCAAGGTAGAACATACCCTGAGACACAGACACATCAACAGGACTCATTTATGTTCTGTGACTCCTCTGATGAATCATATACTATGACAGGTTATTCATGACGCATGGTCGCTTGAAAAAGACCATAAGAAACATGTAAGCGTCAGTCTTCAATGCCACCCACCTTAGCAATCTGCACACACCAGTTGAGCAGGCGCTGTGGGTCCAGGCTGTCCTTGTGCTGCTTGATGTGATCCAGTAAGGACCCTTGGGGACTGAGCTGGGTGACCAGCTGCAGACTGGGACCTGGACAGATGCCTAACACCCTAACGATAGAGGGGTGGTCCAGGCTGCCCATGGACAACATATGCTGCATAATGATAAAGAAATAAAAACTCAATATGTATCGACATTAGCTCATTTTCCCCATGGTGGTGAAGTACAGATAAAGGCAACCTTATTCAGGATATTAAATAAATAATTTTTTTCTCATGATATTTTAAATTACATTTACCACAACATGATATTTCAGAGGGCTTTTCAACTTCAGTTGCTAGGAGACACCAACTTAAGGTCACAGAATACTGACATTTTGAGGTGGATGGAAAAGAGTATGGTTCTCACATCAGTGATCTCTGTGAAGGTCTGCCGGCCTGAGCTGTCATGGATCGTCTTAATAGCAACAGGGATTTTCACCGTCTCTCCCTCTGGAATCCAAAAGCCCTAAAATACAATTTTAACTGCTGTCACAGGAGCTCACACGGGCTTACACTGCTGAGACACTGGCAAGGCATTAAGGTTTTTATTAAGTGATGGTTATTGTTGAGAAATCAGTGGATAATAAAAAAGAGAAATGGAGATTTATTAATAGTCCCACCTTGTGCACTGTACCATAAACTCCAGAGCCAAGAGCTTTGACCTTTTTTAGCTCTGGGCTCCTTAAGATTCGGGCATAGACTTTAGTCCATTTTTCCCCCGGACCCAGCGGCTCAAAACTCTACCAAAACACAAGAACATTATCCGGGTGATTACAGTTTCCAGCATTCCTCTTAACCTGTTTGGATCTCAGTAAAAATCAAAAGCAGGTAACTTTATGGCAGCAGCCCCTGGGACAATCCCTCAAAAGCTCACCTCTTCGTTCTCCAGGTATCTCCTCATCGCTCTTTTGCGGCGGATGGCCTGGCTTCGGTTGTACAGCAAGGCCAGGAAGAACAACACCAGGCAGACTATCAGGCCGGCTGGGACACCTAAAGCTATCCCTGTGATCTGACCACTACAACCACAACAAGGGAGAGGTGCTAGTTACTTACTGAAATGAGTCATACCTGATCCCATGTGTCATGATGAATTGAGGATGGCTCATCAAGCAATGCTGCATAGTGTAATGCATTTTATTCACCAGCAGGGGGAACACTTACCTACTAACTGCCAGCCTGGCTGTCTCAAAGCAGTCTTTCAGCCCTGGACCTGTGCATCTGCACCACATAAACCAACACCATTAATTTCAACACTTTTTACATAAAATTATTGTGATATATCCATGCACACACACACACATACACATAATCAATATAATCTCACCCCTGCGTGCAGTTGATGTGGCATGGTTTACAGTGATCCTCCTTGTTGGCATATTTGAAGATCAGTCCCCTCTGTCCATCATTCACGCCGCTTGGACAGGAGGACACACAGTGAGGACCATCCTTCAGTTTGGCACACACCACACACTCATCTGCACCCTATCAGAGGGTAAAAGAGAGGTGAATAAAGAAGGAGAGACATAAGAGTCATTGCAGAGAAAGAGAGAGCGAGGTTATCTATCAGACAGGGATTACATCCTAATGGCAGAGGAAATGGCATTTTCCCCAGTAATCAGCAGTGACATAGTGCAAGACATTTGCCTTTCTCCACTACTTAAACTTTGACTCCAAGCCGGGATGAATTATTTAGAGCTGTTAGTTTAGTCATTTGTAATCTGGCAGGCAATACATGACAGAAATCCAATATTAAATCACTTAATGGGAAAGCAGGAACTTGTCCAGGCTTTTGGTGGGGTCATTTTGTCACTGAATGGAAAGTACAAGATAACTGAAGTCGGGCATTAAAGGTTTAAAAGTGTTTGAGAGATTCAAATGCATCTATATATGCATTCTCTATGCATCCATTTCCAAATATCTCAGGGCAAACATGAGCAAACCACATGCACCCATTATTAAGAAAATAACAAGTGTAACAGGCAAGAACAACAGCAGGACTAAAACTGTGTGGGAGGACATATTTACAAGGGTTTATAACATGAATGTGCCTCAAGACCCAGCAACATTTTAAGTAGGTGAGAAGCCAGGTAGCAAGACCTCGCAAAAAGGCCCCGGGCAATATTGTTCCTGCATTATCAAACAAAGCGATTACCGGTCCAGTGCAGGTAACCCTCTCATCCTGAGGCTGACACTCAGGGTGACAGACAACACACTCGCCATCAGGCCCTGAAAATTCCCTTGGATTCCTGGAGAAACAGTAACCAACAGACAAAATAAATCAGTTAAACAAAATAATATTAGAACAGCATCAGTCATAATCATACTAACAAGTGCTGATACTGACCCTGTGTAGAAATTACAGCTGGCCACACAGGTGCCGTCCCGGCTGTAGTTCCTGCAGGAGAGGCACTGGTCGGGCCCCGGCCCCCAGCAGCCCGAGTCTGAACACAGCGGGTCACACACATGGCCGTCCACCACTGGAGACACAGCAATGAAGAAACTACTTCAGATAAATGCTGCAGCAATCCATTCATAATTATATTGTACTCCACAACAATACAATAAGGCAGGGAAATATAGTTGAGATGGATATCATGATAGTTTTAAGGATTTTTTAATATCAATATATATCATAGTTACAACTCATGCAAAATCACATGTTAAATAATCAAATTAATTTTCATACCACTGAATAGTAAAATGTTAGGTGTGATGTGAGGTAAAACTCCATAGAACTCCACTCTGTTCAAAAACTGGTTTGAACTGGTTTCATTTATGATGAATAGCATCGTCCAAAGCAAAGATAAACGTACTCTGGTACCTGATTATCTTCTTTTTGGAAAGCAGTGGCATCCAGTTACAGGCATATTGTCATCACTGTCATATCTGACATCGGCTACGATGCACCTGCTGGTGTATTTATATATGAGCCTTATCCTTCAAGAAATAACCAACTATTATGGGTATGTTGTTGCTTCATATTAACTATAGCAATAGGTACAATGACACTGGGGAGTCACCACATTAAAGGATAGGTTTGCTTGAACCCAGGCCATATTACAATGTTGATTCACTTTATTTGTAATTTTACACACCACAGCATCAAAGCTAGCTCTAGTGATGAGAAACTTACCACTGCTGCAGCTTCTTGCCAGCCTTCAACACAGGTTTACTGACATTTTCTGCAATATGTTGCCTTGAACACATCTGTGCCATAATGTGGAATATCCAATGTGTATCCAGTGTGTAAATATCTCACTTGTGACAATATTGCCTTCACAGTATCAACTTGGGAAAGCTGGATGCAGCAGGAAGCGATGAATGAACATCAATAAATAAGTAAGAAAATAAACATCAACATTTTAATACAGCCTGACTTTGCCCCCCTGCCCTTCACCCCTTCCTGCCAGATTGCCAGCCCGGCTCACCACACTCTGCCTGTGGCCTGTTGTCCTTGATTTCATTGTTGCGGGCTCGGGTGCCACTGAACAGCTGTGCCCACTGGACAGTGTGGTGGTAACAGAGGTTGGGGTTTTGACTGATGTAAACACTGCCATCGCTGATCTCTCGGAGGGAGCGCAGCCCCAGAGAGGTTAAGGTGGGGATGCGCATCACTATCAGAGAAAAACGCCTGTGAAAAAGGATCGGGGAGGATCGAGGAGGAGCGGAAATGGACAGTGGAAAAAACAGACAAAGCGGGAGAATGAAGACGTCGATTAGAGCGAATGTCAAAAATTTCACCAATTTGGCAGTATTTGAAGTCATCTGGTTTGTCTCTGCACAATATGCTGTAGTTATAATGCATGTGCCATTCTGCAGTCTGGGGTGTCTGAGTTTTGGGATCACACACAGTTCATACCTCTTCACACTGGAGAAGGATGTCAGTACAGGGAGCACAGGAGGGTGAGACACAAAGGGAAAGACACATTATCAAGTAGCAACATGCAGGAACAGGGGGCTTGGTCTACGCTATTCACACAAGATGCAGCTTTAAGGTATTATGCATGTACAAAAGAGGGTTTATCGTGCATGACAGTAGAATGGTGAAATATTTGGTTATTATGCAACACTTAACATGTCGAACAGGTGGGTTTCAGTTTGGTAACAATACACACACAGATGCAAACATACAAGCTATTCTCGGTCGTATGTACACAGGTCTTACTTGAAAAGAGACCTCCCCTGGATGGTAGTGAGGCCCGAAAAAACTGAGAGATCACTCAGTTCTTTAGGCCATGACTGGATGTTCAGGATATCTGGTAATCAAACAGACAGAGTTAATCATCAAAACAGTATTAGGATTAATATCCATCAGCAACAACCACACATATCATACACAAACCTGTTATTTCCCTGACAGTGCGGAACACTTCCAGCTTTTTGGCATCAAGAGGTGGTATTTTTTTAAAGTCATCTCTGAGAAACAGATGAGAATACACATAATCAAACAGCTGACCATGACGCACGCACTGTGTTCACACTCATGGGCTGTGCAGACAATTACCCAAGAATCCCAGTGACCAGAAAGTGAAGGCTGCCCTGGATTGTGGTGCAGTTGATGAAGCTGTCAATGTTGCTGGAGTCCACTGTCTGTCTGTGTTCGGCGCCGGTGCCTTCACAGACTGGAGAGAGATAGCACGCCGTTGTTAGCCGTAATTCGCGCAGAAAATTAAAAAATAGTCAGTGTGACACGTGGAAATGTGTTTGATCATGCCGACCTTTCGGACAGAGCCCACTGCAGGGTTCACACTGCTTTTGTCCTCCTCTCTCCACCTCGGTCTTGTCCCGCGGGCAGGCACTCACACAGGAGCTGCCGTCCACCACGAAATGTGCTGGAAGAAAAGCAGGGAAGGGGAGGACTCATTTAGAAACTTATCAGCCTAATGATGGGCATGATGGCAACAAGAGACCAGTTTGACACACTATTAAGGGAATAAATTAAGAGATAAATATTGTTTCGCTGGACACAAAGAGAATTAAGAATATTAAATGCACAACAAAAAGCCACTCACTGGGACACTGGGAGACACAAATGGATCCATACTGATATTTGGCATTGGGGTTGGTCTCCATCTGAAATGTCTGCTTATTATAGATCAAAGTCTGGGGACACTGAGGCACACAGGATCCTGAGTCATTGAAGTGACGGCATGCCTGTGCACATACACACAACACAGAAACACACACACAAATGCTATTGCTGTTCATGAGGAATCCTATGCCTATGTCCTCTGTGCGGCTACAAATGAGAGCAAAACAGCACAGAGGCTATCTTTCTTTCTCTTGGTTTTATTAGCCAGATAGAGAGGGGCGGATGGTGCGGCACACTCACAAAGCAGTCCACATCCAGAGGGCCCTTGCATCCCGCTGCACACTCTATGTGACAGCAGTCCCGAGGGCTGGTCCCAAAACAGCGGCCATTACACTGCGGAGCGCACACGGTCTTAGTCACTGAGACACACAGAGGGGAGAGAGAAACAGGGTTGGACAGAGGTCACCAATGTATGTGTGTGTGTGTGTCTGTCTGTCTGTATGTGGGTGCATGTTGTGTGTCTCTTTTGTTCTGTGTTAGAGAGAGAAGCAGGAAGAGACAGAGGGAGAGAATAAACAGGGAGAAATTGTGAAATAGAAAGACAAGGCACTCACAGGTCTGACACTGGTCTTCATTTGGCCCCCAGCAGTGATCACCACAGGATGGGTGGCAGGGACCTGAGAGAGAGCGAGAGAAATACATGAAAAAGACAGAAAAAAAAATTGGGTGATCTAAAATAGTATCTCAAGGCTAACCTCTCTCTCCGTTGAGTTGGATGTCAATAGTAGCGGTGCTGTTTCTCACTATGTCTTGCCAAAAAACCCAGGGGCCGTAGCTCAGGTACTTATTGGAGATAATCTGCACACCTCCCTCCAGGATCTCTGTGAACAAGTGGGAGTGGGAAAGATGTTCAGGTAGAGAAGGAGACATGATGCAAGCGATGGAGAGAAAATGGGAAAAATATTGGTTAGCAATCACAGCAGATGTCTCCTTTCTTATGCTACAACCTCCACAAGCTGCAGCATGGGGGAAACCTTCTCCTCTCCTACCGCCTGACACACCTCTGCAGAGAGAGCTATGTAGGGTTTCAGTTCACTCCATGGGAACATCAGAAAAATGTTTTCACACAGACATTAGTCATGCCTTAACTATCAATCTTCCTTACCTCACACACTCTGTGAGGTAAAATACACCCCTGCGTGCACAGCCTTTGGATGGGACGAAGAATAGCAGATTTGCTTATACACTGCAAAAAAATCTCCATGTTAACAAGTCATTTCGTCTCATATTCAGTCTTAAATTAAGAAGTGAAATGTGATAATCCCACTTATTCCAATAAAGTTTTAGGATTTTTTTCTGGTAACAAGTATAAATATGTTGAAAAATGGCAGAATAAGGTAGATCAGCACACTAGTATCAAGAAAGTATCAAGACTGGGGACAAGTGGGATCATTTCATAGGCATAGAGGCATGTTTTTCATGTTTTAGGGAAAAAACAATGAGACTGAGGAGACTAAATGACTTGGTACAATGGATTCATTTGCAGTGTGTACCTCACCTGCGGTACTTCCACAACTCTCCTCACCTGTGAGGTTTGTGAGCACCAAGTGTCGCAGGCCGTTGGAGCCGTACTTGGGGTAGTTGAAGAAGACAGAGAGGGCAAATTGTCTTTCATACAGGTTGTTCCCTCTGATGACCCGTAGCTGCCCGAGAGGAAGCACCTCAAAGTGGTTCATGGCAATGAGGACATAGCCAGTCACCTCGCGTATTGTCTGGATGGAAAGCGAGAATCGTTAACCCAGGAAACAGCAGTCAAGACGGCAGATTAGAGGTGGTACACTAAACTAGTGGTGTTTGATATACTAAATAGGTGGGATTACAATCTTACAAATCAAGACCTCAATTACATTCCATTAATCTATGCAAAGGAGATGCTTGGAAAGTAATGTAGAATTGTAAGAGCAGCACCTTGTAATGCAAAGACACTACAACATAAGGAGAATATAGGCATGCACGATAATATTGGCTTTACAAATAAACATTGGTATCCACTCGCAATGAAACTTTATGCCAATATGACATGCAGATATGCGAAATAGGTCAAATATGCCCTGGTCGTGGCTGTTGTCAGGATTTTCTCAAGGAGAGCATCATCCAAGCCTGTTTACGTAGAATGAATCTCACAGTTTGGTTTGAAAGAAGATGTTATATAAAAATAAACACGGCATGCTTTACATAACCTAAGCTTGAGTAGCGTTCTTATTTTGCCAAGTGAATGTGTACATTTTGAAAATCATTGTGTTTTATGTCTGCATCTGCCAGTGGGCCATCACAATAAGAGCAGGCATAAAATATGTTAATTCCAATACAGGAGAGATTTGATGTTCTTTGCAATTAGGTGCAAAAGAATATGTTCATATTTCAATTTCGGCATCAGCAGTCAGCCAAAAGAGATGGAAAATATTGACACATCAGATATTGGCTAAAAAAAAAAAAAAAAAAAACAGTATTGGAGAAGGAAGGAAGACTTTTACCCCAAGGAAGGAGAAGTCCCAGTTGCTTTCGATCTGAGTGATCTCCAAGTTGCCCATGATGATCTCACAGCCGTCATACCTGTCCTTCAGCAGACTGTACTGTTTCTCCTGTGAGCCTGTGGAGCTCAGGCCGTTCTGGGTACCAAGACACACCACTGACACACACATGGGAGAGAGAGACACACATGATCCACTGAGTTTTCCAACAATAAGGAGCACGCTTGGCTCAGAATAGTGTGGTCAGATTATTGCTGTCCATTTCGCTGATAAATGAATCCAGCTGATATGGATCATAACTGAGGGGCGATTTAAGGAATGATGAGAAGGGATTTTTTTTAATCTGTTAGCACAAGTTACAGAAGACACCATTCTCTTGTTAATCTAGATTTTGTAAGTCCATGATGTGAATGATCAGTGTGTCTGTGCGATGTGATTATCGGTGCTGGAGTGTTTGATGCAAAGCAGAATAAGACAGGCAGGGAGGCCGTAACCTCTCTACATGGAGTTGTCCAAGCCTCGGGCTGATGGAGTTGAGGGTGAGGGAACAGGCCTTTCTGAGACAAAGTCCTGCATTGTGGTGCAGCTATAAATGTGGACAGTGTGTCCCAGTGAGCGAAGAGGGACGCAGTGACAGACAGTGCTTCTGTGTGTATGTGTATGAGTGTCTGAGGGGTCTGCAGCGCTGAGACCATACCACAAGACAATGGGCCATGTGTGGGAACGACATTCTGGCTGAGGGGAGGGAAATATCGTGAACGGAAAAAGCCATACACACCAACTCTTATTGACCAACAACACAGTGGCGCTGCCCCATCGTGTATCCACATGAAGCACCTGCACCTGCAGTAGTCAACACAAGCTTTCTTTCTCCTCATAGCAAATGCAAAGAGGCATCACTCATAATGCCCCAGTCACCCGAACAATCAGAAATTGAAGTTCCTTATTTCAACATTTAGACTTTGCTTTCCGGCAGTATAAACGTTATCAGTGCAAGTGTGTGTCTTCAGGAGTTCCCTGTTGACGGGGATGACTTTAGAGCCGCACACGTATACACATATGAGTAACCCATATCTTATGTTACTCATTCATGTAAGCATGGTTGTCTTGAGTAAATATTGGCACTGAAGAGGAGTGGACATAAAGGAAACTCACAATATGGCTTATCTGGGATAAAGCACGGTGATTGTGGATCAAAGGCCACTTTAACCCTCTGCAAACATGCAGATGGGTGTGGACTGGCAAGCCGTCACTTAAACAGACACGCATGCACAAAACACACACTTGAACAAACTACATACGTAATGGTTTCAGATGGGCTGTAAGTTGATATGTCCAAACTGCACGCTGTAAGTAGAGATGCAGCTAATTTCAGTGCAAATAATCACAGTGCTGTGTTTATGATCCAGAGCTTTCCCTTATTATGTTTCAGTTAGTAGATGACTCATTGTCCTTTACCAAAAACGATTGTTGGATGAACTTCACCACACTTATCACCACACTTTATTGTCCTCAACAGCCTTTTACAACATGTACCACTGCCACCCAGGCAATTTAATCCCCACCAGGATATTAGTGCTGCTGCCGCTCAGCCAACGGCAGCTAAGGTGATGACATGCAACCACAATCTGGGACCTGATTGCAGCCCGGGAATGAGTGTAGGAAATTGGCCCTGGAGGTGAAAAGAGCGAAAAGGTGCTTTCTGATCTGAGACAGAGGAAGAGAATGAGTTTGGTTAATCATTTAGAGAATTTAGTTACCTGAACTCCCTGTAGTAAAGGAGAAAGAGACAGAGCCTTAATAAGGGGGAAACATTCATGTCCTTCGCTCTAGCTGAAAGACTATTCCATTCCATTCTATTCTATTCTATTCTATTCTATTCTATTCTATTCCACAAAACACGTTTGTTTATTGCATCCAGGCCAACTGATAAGGCAACCGTGACTCAAAGTCAGCAGGTGAGTGACTTCCATAGACCCACCCACAGGTGTTCCAGGAAAAGGGATAATGTAAGGCCAAGCACTGGGAATGCTGTATGTGTGCGTGTGCGTGTGTGTGCGTGTGTGTGTGTGTGTGGGTGTGTTAATACATTCAATTACAATGCCAAATGTGAACGTGCCAAATGTGAATTGTAACTGAATTGTACCACCTTATTGTGTTTCGCATAAATGCCATTCTTAAACATTCATATAGGTTTATCTTCATCGCTCATAACTTCATAATTCATATTTCTGATCGGAATTATAAATCTCCTACCTTCATGGGCCTGGCATGATGCCGTCGGTAGACTCGACCAGTATGTCACACACAGTAAAATAACTCGCCAGCGGTCCATGTTGTTGTCAGATTTGTTCAGAGAGATATCATGTCCAGCAGGTCTGAGAAGTCCTTATCAAAAATAGGAGTTTAGGGTTGTAAAGTAAAGGAATAATACAAAGTTTCCAGTCAAAGCCCAGTCAAGGTGAAGTCGGAAGAAGTCACAATATTTCCCAATGAAACTCGTACCGCCAGCAGATAAGGCACGCCAATTGAGAAATAAGGAGCCGAGAGCGAGTGACAGCCCGTCGGCTCCCTCCCAGACAGTCACTTGTGATTGGCCAGGAGCCCAGTTTATTCTCCAATCAAAAGCTGTTCCGTCTTTTTGCCCAGATTCGTCAGCTTGAATTGTACGCGCCAGTGCGGGCAGGGAACTGATAAACAGTCTGCAGGATGAAATCTGCAGAAACAAAGAGAAAGATAGCAAATCCATCTGCAGGGGGAAAAAATTAACAGGAATCAAGACTGCGGTATGAAATTGTTTAAAATAACAGTAGACCTCCACAATATATTTATTGCAGTAAACGAATGTAAAACTAAATGACACATTAATAATAAATAAATTAAACAGTTTCTTCACATGTTTACCTTATGCTGGCCCATATTAGGTCCTGATGATCCATGCACATAACAGCACCAACAACTAAATGCAAAAGACATATTTTGGAGATCTTTCAAAAGTATTTGTTTGGGCTCGAAACCGTTTGCTTTACAACAGGCGCAGTCTGCCTCCTTGACAGCATACAGTAAGATCAGTGTGCTGACCATGTAACATCGTCCTTTATGTGGAGTTATTTTGGTTCCATGTTGTCAGCTGCTGCCTGTGGAAGTAGCGCTAAGGGCTCCCAGTCACTCCCAGTGCTGTGAGTGGCCGCACTGTTCCCCCGTCAAGAGCAGTATTGTCTCCCGGCCCTGTCAACTGGTTAATCACTTCTTTGATGCGTATGGAGCGGCCTGTCACAATAGGCACATTGTCAGCTGGTCAAGTGACTTCTGATCCCAAACCGAGAACATGCTTAATTTGTGGCCTTAGAGCAGTCAACATTCCTGGGCATATAGCTGCAAATGAAAAGGGAGCATCTCACTAATGGGCGGCTATAAGCGGCCGTTGCTCCCCAGATGCAGTGTCGTTCGTTTAATGTATGTATGCGACACAGAGAGCTGCAGCTGTGGTGGCATCCGCAGAAAAGTGTAACTCATTTGTTCCTGGTTGTTTCACGTTGGGCCTGCAACAACCATCCACTGCATAAATTATCTGCTTCTTTGCTTTTATTTTTATTTTATTTTTGTGTTTTTCAACTGCACAAGCTATTTTTTTCAGGATTACAGGCTAAACAATTGCTTTAGACTAATGTAATGTATAGGCTCAGGGGTTTTTACGATAGGCTACAAATATGATGTGCATTTCTACTATCTCATTTCTAATTTGGGCTGAGCGTATTTATCGTTTTTTGTGTGTGTGTTTTTGCTGTACTGAGTTGCTGGGCACCATCCGGGATCAATTAAGTATATCTATCTATCTATCTATCTATCTATCTATCTATCTATCTATCTATCTGTCTGTCTGTCTATCTATCTATCTATCTATCTATCTATCTATCTATCTATCTATCTATCTATACCATTTGTGTACTTACTGAGACATTTGAGGTTACACTGCTGAGAAACGGAAAATGTACAATCATGAAGCTCCTTAAATGCAAAAACAGTGATATTTATTCAAGCCAAATATCGTGTGCCACATGGGAAAAAGCAGTGAAACGCTGAAGGAAGAGGCTGTAATATTTACATGCAGGAGGCAACATTTTTGTTCCTCAGGCAACACTGAAGGTTGGTGGAGATGACCTCTAGAAATAAGACTATTTTTTTTCCCTAGAGTTTATTCACCAATCAGAGGCTTTTGACTGAATATTTTCAATGTTTTGGCTCTTGATTAGAAATCCTTTTTGGCTCCCACTTTTGTGTGGAGACTATATTTTCATCAGTTTTCACCTGAAATTTGTGTTTTTTTTGTGTGTGCATGGGCTCTTACATAAGGGGAAATTTGAGTATATTAGTCTTAAATGATATTCACCACTAAAACTAGACAATGAGTAAATGTGTTCAAAGCCTGAAAAATGCATTCTTCTTTGTGAACATGGTTTGCTCTGTGATCAGCCTTGACCTCCACACTGAGCTCACACATGCCTCCCAGTTGCACTTCTCCATCCAGCAGGAGGAGACATAGCCTGAGGATTGGTGCGCAGCCGCCGGGCCTGTGAGGTGGCCTGCAAGCTGGTGTCAGCATTTCAGTGGTGTCAGATTCAGTTTCTAGTCATGAGCAAAGAATGATTAAAGAATTATAGTTTTTTCATTCTTGAACTGGTTGAGAAGTGTGAAGCATGTATAGCTTGTCATGATTTGAGTCATTTATAGATACATAAACAGCACTCAGTGTGAAGCTCTCACTTTTGCTTTTTTAAAATAAATGAAAGTGAAAGCCCATGCAATGCCACAGTTATTTTTCATATTCAATGTTTGAGATCTGAGGGTTTCTCTGTTATCAGCTTGTAGCGACTGGCTTCCAGATATTAAAGCCACAGATGATTCCATGGTTTCCTCAGAATTTGGCAGTTCCACAAGTCGCCCGCCGTGTCCGCCTCAGTGTCACCCTGGTGGCCCTGTCCTGTCCAAGGCGAGCAGTGGGGGTGACTGCTGTGGCCTTTTGCAGTTGCCACTCCCTTCAGAGATTGATGAATTGATTGTGGGGCTGCTGCCAGTGTGTCTGTGCCCTGGGTGAAGGTGTCCCGGTTACGGGTGGGAATCCCAGCTATGGCATCTGCCCTGGGGCCGCTATTGTAGCCATCCAGCAGGGGGCCCTGGGGGCCGGTGGCCCCGGGAGCAGCTCTGACCCACATACTGCTGTCACACCCCTGGAGACACAGCAGCACTCTCCCCCACACAGACCTCTGATTGGCTCAGACAGATTCTGGCCAAGATGACTCTCCCTGGAGCACAGCAGTTCCACAGGGAAACTACCTGATTGTGCCAAACTTCTCTTAATGACAGCAGTTAGTAAAGGCCAAAAGAGAAAGGTTATACCCATGCCCTATCATATACGCCTAGACTATAAAAGGGCGAGAATTAATTTGACCTGCCTTCATCCTGCCACTGTCCATCATTACATTTTCAATAATGCAGCTGACAATATGTGCCATTAATCTGCTTTAGCGTTCTCTGGCATCTGGGATGACAAACACTTAGCGGTTAAGATCAATCACAAAGTCAGAATCTTATTTATATTATGGGCAAAAGATTGATCTCTAAATTTGACTTATACAATACAAACTCTGGATAAAAATCTGTTAAAAAGTCAGGATGACACAGGAGAAGCCAGAGCGAAATCTGCTAAAGGCTTTATGATGACGTGGAGGAATACAATGTACAAGGCCAAGCAAAAATTGTGTTTTGGTCTTTTTATTGATTGATCAGTGTAGTGCCAGGAATAACTGAATCATTCAACACTTCTGCACCAGTTTGTGTTGTCTTCATTTTCACCACTTGAATGAATAATCGATTACTGCGAAAACTCCGAAAACACATTATCACTTGGAATGTTGAGTAGTCTTGCCGTTCTTCACCGTCAACATTAGTTCTGTCAATATTGGTAAACGAGGGATGTTTTGCCACAACAGTACCGCGAGTGCGTCAGTAGTACAGATCATAAGTGGGATATTTGAATGGTAGACATTCCTACATAGAAACTGTTATCAAAAAGAAATGAACCACTGGCAATATAAGGCCACAAAAACAATGTTCACACCAAACTGAACTAGAGGGCACATCACACACACAAGCTGTTGTCAATTGCACATATCCGCCGACACACTGACCCCAGTATCTACAGGTATATCAACAACAATTTCATTTCGACCGCAAATACTATTGTATACTTTTCTTGTTACATAAACATATATACAGTTGCGTTGACATAGAAAAGCATGCTCTTGCATATTAGAAGTTTGTTAGGTAAACTTTACACTAAATCCATAACATTTATCAGTACAGCATTGTCCCAACCAGCAGCAGTAATTTAGAGTAATAAATATAGTCTGAGGAAACGGGCTATTATAATTCACTTTTATTACAGATCTTTTACAGTATTAACATGCCTTATGATGCAATATTACTATCATCCTCTCTCCTGTTTTTTTTTTTCTTCTTTTTTTTTCAAATTCTGATTTGTGAACTCTCAAGAAGACACTGTCTGACCCAATTAGGCAAAGGAATATAACCAACACTGAACTCAACACGTTCCTTTTGGTCCAAAATAAATAAACACTCCATTCAAAAATACAAGTAAAACAGACATTGCATATTGTACTACGATAATGCACCTAAAAAGTTAACTGCGCAACGTGGTGAAACGGAGATAGAGTGAACACAGGTAACACTCGATGTCAATGAATAAATCAGGATGACAAGCAATGTGTGTTAATCTGACAGACACAGTGCAGCTACCAGCAGAAACCAGCTGAAAACAAACAAATGAAATTCAAAAATAATTCTAACAATAAAAAAAATAAATAAAATTG
>OMLB01014957.1:0-52967 GCA_900302555.1 Myripristis jacobus
TACGTCCCCAATGACTTTCATCCTGTGATATATTTAGTCACGCTAAAGTCCAAATAAATGGCTTTCTCAAGAGGGGAGACTCGCTGGCAGTCGCAGCTCCACACCGACGCCGGCCCAAACAACAGCAGCCCAGCAAGAGAGCAGCCCACAGTGCATTTATGATTACACAAAATCATTTACATTTTAGGCATATAGCTGTTCTCATCCAGAGCAACAGTCCAGCATCACTATTTCAAGCAATAAAAAATAAGAACCACATCTCCCTGACAACAGGTTTTTTTTTGTTGGGTAATTTATCCACCATGAGATGGATTGGTGACCTGTGCAGGGTGCTTCCCTGCTTGCTCCCCAGAGCATGCTGGGATAGGCTCCAGTCCTCCGTGACCCTGAGTAGGAATAAGTAAGTGAAGACAACTAATGAATGAATAATTTATCCAGGGAAGGCAAGCTGAGCACATGTCCACACATTCACGCATGAGCTGTCCCGTACGTCTTATACTGGTGGCCACTGAGCCGCCCCCCCCCCACACCCTTAAACAGCTGGGGGTCCGCTGCACTGATCAAGGGCACCTTGGCAGTCCCTGTTTAGGGGGTAAAGAGTGTATGCTTTCATTTTCACACCTCCATCTTCATATTTGGTGCTGGGCTTTGAACTGGAAAACTTAAACTCACAAGCCTCCTCCTTCAAAGGACCAGACAGTGATTATGAATATTTGGTCCATTTAAGACAATTTACCCACATTTTACATTGCAAAAAAAAACATTTTGCAAATCATGCAGGGGCAACTAAAGATTCCACAACATGTAATCAAAATTCCTCCATTTTCAGATTTGAATTTTTGGTTGAGACACCGACTTTACAGTGCTGCCATTCGTGAACCACAGAAATGAGAATTGGCTGCGTAAAGCAAACAGACCGTGCCACTCCACCCAATTAGTCATCAAAACACAACAGTGCTGTTTTTAGGGAAATTACTTTATTACAGCGATGGAATACTGGTGTGAAGAAAGTTTAAAGTCTGAAAGTTCATTTTCATATCGTAGTGGAATTGATGGAAATCAATGGCTAGATAAAAAGAAGGAAAAATGATAGTGGAGTTCTAAAATACAACTGCTTTGGGAAAAGATAAGCAGAAACGTAGCCAAGTATCTACATTTTGTACATATTACGATTTCTACCTGTGTATATTAAAGTTCTAACGAATAACCCTAAAATCCACCTGAAAAACTGGTTAAAAGATATAATGTTGTTAATGTGCAGCTAGTCCATCCAAAACAATCTCCATCACCTGCAGTGAGTATATACCCTACTATTTGGGTCAAATGTTGTGTAAGGGTAAACTGTCATTTTAATTACAGTGTAATTATTTTAATTATAAATGAGACCGTGGTTGAAATGATTGGCAGCCTCTACCTCATCCCAGTGGGTTTATGACCACATGTCCCAAAAAACATGTTGCATCCTTTCACAAAAAAATGTTGTTTCCCATGTCAACTTTTCTTCTTGACTTTGTAAATAGAATCAATGTGTTTGAAGGGAATTTCCATGTCCATTTCACTTATTGCACCATTTATTATTGTGGAGAAAGGAAAAGTGCCCTCTTCTTGTTTTCTGATGTAACACAATCTTCAATAATCTAAGTTTGTTTACAGTTAATGCCACCAATTTCAAAATCAATGTGGTGATAGGTTATTGATTCTAAATGCCACGGCATTCACAGCAGAAAACAACGGTGTCATTAATATATCGACATTGTTTACAGCATTTTCAATTGAAAATTCACCCTAAGACACAGTTCCTGTCATTACTCTGATCTGGTCCACTTTAATCACAGTTGAGAATGACTTTGAAAGACTGTCTCAAATAATAAATGTGATTGTTTCAGATGTTGCATCCAGATGAACTTTAAACCAGAAGATGCCCTCATCCCTTTATCCTGGTTGCTCTCACTGTCTCCATGAAATCTGTTTCTCATTCAGCGTCATTAGAGTCGAGCCAGAATTTGTCTCTTGTCTGTTTTGATGCAAACTTGTTTTTGTTCTTGGCCGATATTAACTGCTGATTCAATTTTTTCTCACATTGTCAAAAAAGATGTGCATTGCCAAGTAGGGCTTGAATATGACTCGATTAGCTTTGCACTTGACTTAGATCTACAGGTCTACAAGCTATCAATAAAATTGTCTTCTATGCTAGAAGTGTAATCTAAAGGTCACAGTTCTGATCCATGCAATGGCCAGTGTGTCCATCAACAGCCATGTCATCTTTAGGACATGAATCTCCCGCCTGCTCAAATAACTTGCTCTCAATCAATAAATCTTACTCGACTTTGAACTGCATCCCAAAATGATTCATAAGTCACTGAACTGAAAGTTGTGTTTCAGTTTAGAGTCAAAGCTCCAAAGTTAATCTTCAAGAGATAATTCTTTAGGCATGTGAGCCGAAAAGGTCAAGTAAAAGTCGACAAACATGTCGAAATTCTCTAATGACCGCTGAGTGCAAGATGAGTTGTGTAAATTATGTTAATCGAGTCTTTAAGGGTGTTCACATCACTGTGTACATGTGCATTAGTCCACTATCATAAACCTTTATGGGTGTAAAAGCCCTTGCACTCTCGAAAGGCCATTTCTAATGTGCTCAAATTGACTTCTGGGCATTGTTCTTGTATTGACAAACGACTCCATAGTATACCACTGTGAGAGCTGAGATGTCTTAAACAGTTGAGATGGATTCTTTGTTCTTTTTCCGAATGTTGTGTATGGATGTGCTTGGAAACTTATGATGATGACACAAAAACACAAGAGGAAGGGTTGGCTGAATGCTGATACATAAGGATCTCATTCTCCACAAACCACAGGAGGTGTAAGTGACCTTGTGGTCTCCTTACAGCTCAGGCTGTGAATCGAGCATGAAAAGGTTCAAACGTAGCACTTGGTGGAGAGAATGTCTCTTTACTATTGAAATTTCGGAAGCTGAGTGTCTAAAATTGACTGTGCAGTACAGGAGCCTGCAGTGATTATGTAAGAGTGCCAGACATCACTAATCCTTTTGCTGAGAGGAGGCCGTGGGGTAGCTCTTCCTCTGCTTCAAGACAAATCAGGCAAAGCAGACATCTCAGATGACTTGAGCATCCACAAATAAAGAAAAAAAAAAGCCTTCTGCTGAATGCCCTCATTAATTTTCAAGTGCAGAAAAACAGTCTTTGGGTGCAGCTGGTAGACATTTCCCATCAAGCTGGGAGGCAGTGCAGTTTTACGTGAGAGAAAAATGGTGAGTGCTTTGTGTTATTAATAGGTGCTCTGATACATGCTTCTTATTTCTGAGGATGCTTTTAATCCCCATGACCCTAAAACCTTGCCACCCATTCCAAAAATACATTGCTTGTCAAGCAGCAAACCGTTTTGGATACTGTGGGCTCAGTCAACATTATTAGATGTCTGATGCACAAAGTAGAGAATTGGCTCCAGCCGGGGTCTAGTCAGGAGAGAACAACGTGAAGTGTCATGAAGCTACGTTCAAGTTTGACAGGACGCAAGTGCCAACAGCCAGTGCACCGGGGCAACTCACTGAGTGCATCCAAGCAGATATGAAAGAGCAGGGTGTTCAACTTTTGCTTAAAGATTTGAGAGGGACACCACCGGGGAACTGCAGAAGAGAAGAGCCTAGCTTGTGACTTATGGTCCTATTGTGATGCTAGTAACAGGCGCACAAGCTGCTGGATGTTGACTAAGATTGTGACGCTGTGTCCAGACTTACTGCTATTCTAAAAAGAAAAGCATGGGTAGCTGGAAAAATTGTGACAGTAAAATCTGAAATACAGCCAGCACTGTAAAACCACCGCTTCCAACCAGTAAACAAATAAAGAACTCTATGTGGTCCCTCTCGATGAGTTAATTGCTTTGCATTGTGAGCGCCAAGGCCTCCATGCTCGAAGGACAATGCCGACTCTATAGTTGTGACAATGGCGCTGCTCTCAGAGTCAGAAGTTGCGGAAGCAGCGCCATTAGGGAGCCGAGAGCTGTTGAAAGTTAGGGAGCGTGCACTGCAAGGACTAATCACGCAGAAGAGCTTTGGAACCGCCACCCCCTCCCCAGTCCCTCCACAGCCAGTGTTTCTTTTGAGGAACAGTCATTACCTCTGCCGGTGGGAGGCACGGTGGGTTCTGTTGGCATGTGTCAGTCTGGCTCCTCGTCAGGGTGTCAGTGCTGGCAGAGCGAAGCGGAGCGAGTCCAGTTAGGATTGTAAGTGGGCCTGGGGTTGGAGTTTGGGAGCCGGTCAGTCTCTCACCTGCCTCTTGTTATTGTCTGTGGGGCAACAGTGGACCACCCATGGAGGCCTGACGAAGCCAGGCCAGTTTGCCTGTGGAAACCCCCTCCCCGCCCCGCTAGATCTGCAACTCACACAAAGCTGCCAAGAAATGACGAATGCTCTATCTCAGTGGTCACAGATGAATTATCTTTGAGCCTAATCTCACTGCAGACATCAGTCAAATTATATTTGCAAATAGGTCAATATATTTGTCTGACAGCTTACAGGGCTTGATTTAAAACTGAATTCACCCAATGCGGTTAACTCCACCCATCTAGTGTCCCAAGGAGATTAAAACAAACACTAACAATTATTTGCCGATAATGACCTCGGTCTGTTTGACATCATGTGGCTCCAAATTTGCATCCCAAAAGGTTTCTGAATTTGGCAAGGGCAGATGATTATGAAGCATCCAATGTAAGACCTCTGAGGGGACATTTCATTTGAGTTTTTATGGCATGTATCTGGTCTAGCTCATTATAAATCAACCTCCAAAAGTAGTGACACAGCATCATCAACACTAGTTTCCTGCTGTCATTTTAAAACCTAAAAATATTTATCATATCTCTAACAACAGGTAAATTGATCTGTCACAGGTAAGACTGTTCAAGAAGTAATTGAGGTCCATTGAGACTTTGATAGAAATGTCTTAGTGATAAGAAAACCCATATATGACTATCACCTGACCAAACCTCTCCATCGTTACAGTATCCACCTACTTTTATGTACAGTACTGAAGTGGAAAAAAGCACAGTGGCACCCTAAGGAGTGATTACAGACCCTGAGTGTTTTGTTACATCACACTGTATTTTCTGGGGAACTTATTATTCAGGCGAGAAAAGATCACCAAAAAGTGTTTAAGACTGCAGCACACATCTCTAGGGTGACGGACAGTAAGAGGACTCCCTCTGCAGGATTATCAGGGAATACATTATTCTAATAGGTGTACACCAAATACTGTGACAACCCAGCTAATAGTGAGCTGCACTCACTTTAGCAACATTAAAAAATGCTTCTCATCACAGCAGAGGATTTGGAAAATTAAATTAATACCCACTTGCAACTAACTATGGGAATTTCACTGAAAGAGCAAACATTGCACATAATATGCACAATCAGAACAAAGCTGTGTGAGACGGTAATGTGTGTGTAATTTGGCAGCCTAAAAAACATAAATTGAGCTGTGCCTATGTAGCACTAGACTTCAGTGCTGCCATCAACCACACCAAAATAAATCTGTGTGGACATTTATCGTATTGAATAAAAGTGACTGAGTTTTTCATTTTACATGCTGTACGTCAGCATTCCTGCCAATCTGAAGGAACATAAACGATGGAGCAGATGAAAGGAAAAAATAAAAACACTCAACAATTACACGGAAAATAATGTAGGCTACAAATGTCATTTTTATTATTACTTTAAATAATGTCTAAATAAAGGGACTAAAGACATGCTTGTGTGACTTTTTCCATTATCAAAAATATGGCGTTGGGTGATTTTTTTTTTTCAGCAGAAATCTATCCAGGGAGAGAGAGAGAGAGGAGCGTGCATCACAAGGTGAGACTGTCGCGGAGTCCGTTCATCTGAAGACTGAACTCTGAACTGAGTCGGTGTCCCAGTCCCACCATCCTATGGACGGTGTTGGTTGGAGTATGTCAACGGGGCAGTGAATTTATCAACTGATGTACCCACCAAATATGTCACATTCAAAAAAGAAAAAAAAAATATATATCAACAGTTATTTTTCATATATAAAAACTGAAAGACCTGGATACATTTCTACTTTTCAACATGTTTTTACTACAGAAATTAAAAAGAAAGACAAAAAGGAACACACAAAGGGGGGAAAAAACAGCTATTCTTTAGAATCAACTCCCTTTGGTAAAAACTGTAATAAATGGTCTTGCATTTATCTTTTTCATATACATACTAACTTTAGCCATTTATCACTAAAGTCCACAGTAAGCTTGGAAAGTATTACTAGCACAACAACACAGATCTGTCATAAAAAGTCTGAGACTATATACAATGTATTTACAATATGAACGGCATGTAGACAGTCCACGCAGAGTGAGATCTGTGTGTGTTTGTGTGTATGTGTGTGTGTGTGTGTGTTTGAGTGTGTGAGTGTGTAGAGGCTGGTGTATTGGCGTAGGGCACTGCCAGCAACTTTTTTTTCCTTAAACGTTGAATACCAGGGCGGCTAGGATCCTTTGTGTTAATAGAACTATATATAATATATATACACAACACATACACTGGAATACATGTCAGAATCTGACATTCACAAGCTATACAATTTTACAGTCTGAGACCAAACAGTGTTGTGAGGCCCATCTTTGTTTTTTTTGTCTTTTTACATAATATGCAACAGTGCTTTTCACTCTTAACCTGACAATACTGTTTGGGGCTCAGGCACAGTTTCTAATAATGCTGCCATTTGTTTTGGAAAAGGAAATGCAACCCTCTTTCCATCTAGAGATAGGTACATAATTGTGATGTGGCCTTAAACGCAGGAATGTCTGAACCAGATCTGTTTGATGCCAGCCTTTATTGAGCTCCCCCAAACCGTCAATCTGGGGGGAAAAAAACGACTGAAATGACATTTTCCTCTTCCTAAATAAGTGCACTTGTCCAACAAACTGATTTCCATTGGAGTATAACACCATCAGGGGAAAAAAATCCTGTGTGTCTGATTTAAACAGCACGCTTGGTCTGATGGCTTCAGATAAAAACTGTTGGTTGATAAACTACACCAAACCTCGGCTGTGATTTGAATACAAAAAAACGCCACTTTATCTCTCACAGGCTATGGCCTTTTGTTGACATGTCTGAAGCCCTTTCTCAAAGGCTAAGGGAAGTTCATTTGACATGTGGCTCGGAGTCAGTGCTGGTTAGAGCTCAGGTCTGTGACTGGGACATGACGATTCCTAAGTTTTGGCACCAAAGGCCCGGCAAAAAATGGGCCCAGCTAAAAACGCTGGTAAAATCAGTAATCCCGCCGCCCTGGGTACAACAAACATGGCAGCTAGCTTAGTTGTGCTCCCATGTCCACCTTAAAAACATACTGAGAAGCCCTCATCCCTACCTTTAACCCCAACCCTCCCCCCACCCCAAATCCTGACGTATTTGACCTCAGACCTACAACCCCTCCCCCTCCCCGCTTGGTGGGCTAAGGTGCCTTGCCGGATGGACTGTATTTGACGCGGTACTTGTTGATGTTCATGAAGTGAAGGACCTCCGGCTGGCGAGTAGTGGTGCACGGTAAAAGGCCGTCGCGCCCTTCGCCCATCAGCCACTTGGTGGTCTCGCTGCTCATGTCGCGGGTGACGTGCTCCTTGACCCAGGCTTCCACCCAGGCCTGGAAACGTTTGTGTAGCCGCGTGCTCACCCTCTCATGAGACTGTGGGGGAGAGAAAAGGGGGCGGGGACACCACGGTTATTGTCATCGTCACACTCCTGTAAAGCTCAGAGAGGAGAACACGGGGGATCGACATCCCACTGCAGGCGTTCAAGCTTATAAAGCACATTCAAGAGATATCATATCCAGTGGCTTCTGGTACACTGCTGTGACTAGGGCTGGACAATATGGCCAGAAAATAAAATTTCATAATTTTAATCTAGATTTGTCCTGTTTATTCACTAACTACTATTACTAACTGATGGGAATCGTTGCAGGCATGACGATTTGCACACGAGTTTTTGGGCATGCACATTCTGTGTACACGAGTGAACTGGGGGCTTATTTGACAGCGCTCAGCTCTCATCATAACATTAAAATTTGCATGGACAAAATCTTGATTTTATAATTCAGCTTTTTGTATAGATTTTAAACATAAACTTGGTTTAATCAATGTAATTGATTTATTTCCCAATCCTAGCTGTGACATGTAGAGGTTTGAATGTTGCATTCCAAATTTCCAACCTGCAACAACACTGTATTCACGACTGCAAAAATAGATTCTACATTTTCCTACATGCGAAGTGTATGCAGTGGCATTTTCATGAGTAGCATTGAAACACTCTTAAACTGATTCAATTCTTCCAGAAACAACAAAACACAGGCTGTTTTCCTGACATTTCGGTGTGCTCTGACTGCACTCCCAACTGAAACTCAAACTTGTATTAGCAGTGGATGACTAGTTAATTTTAACATATTTATAACGAGTTCTTAGTTGAAATGAACCCAGCTGTAGCCCACAATGAGCGGAACCATCAGGAGCGCTCTGTCCATGAAACAAACCGATCAGCTGAATCCAGGGGAAAGCTCTGACTGGTTATTTATATCACCAGTGATATCCTCTGGAGTCATGAAGAGGGGTTGAACCAAAGCAGTAACAGGCAGGAGACACATTTAAAGAGTTTAAGACTGACATCACATAAGATGATCAAAGAAATGACACGTCCACTGTGCAAAACAGAGTGGACGTGTCGCAGATATATTGCCAAGCCCTGAAAAGCTGATAATTTCCTTCTGCTGCACTGAAAATAGTCCACGGTGAGTAACACAGCTGGAGTAGCAGCTGAGTAAGTCATCTGGGGACCGGTAAGAGCAGGTCTAGATAACAGCTGGGCAGCATGAGGAGGAGGTGAATACCTGGTGAGCTCGCAGCAGGGCAGTGCGTCGGTACATGTAGTCCTCCGACTTGAAGACGTAGACCATTTTGTAAGAATTGAGCTTGAACATACATTCCATTTTCTCCTTCTCCAGGGACTTCTTGCCGCCCTCGCACGCCTCCTTGTCCAGCTGCTCCCGGCCCTTCTGATACTTCCTGATCCGCCTCAGGTTCCTGGGCACAAGCGCAGAGGAATAAAGTGACGCGTTTAGCTGATGTAAGCCGTCAGGAACGTGTCAGAGCAAATCTATTAGGCCTAAATTAACCAAGGGATTCACTGTTGCCTTTTAAATGTAACTTTTAAAGGAGTTTGGACGACTCCCTGAACGAGGTAGTCACAGGTTATATGAAAGAGAATCTCTCATTATCAGTATCACATTTTTCACCCACAATTCTTCTATGTGCTCAGACAAAAGTTTTTGTTTTGTTCAATTACAATATTCATCAAAAACAACTGAAATATGACTTTTTGTCAACATCATGCAAACCTACTCCAAAGTCAGAAAAGGGATTGCAGGACAAGGACAAAAAACTAACGCATCCTTAGTGCCAACACTGACCTGGGGAGAAACACTGGCTTCTGAGCGAGGTGCTCCCGCAGTTCAGGAGACGTGGAGTCTGAGTTTAAGTAGCGTCCAACATAATCGGACCAACGCTGGAAAAAAAAACAACAAAAAACAGACAAGGAGTGAATACATTAATACATCAGCATAAGCTTGGCAAAAGATCTAACTCCCAACTTGTATTTTCTCTGCATTCAGCTGCTCTGAAGCCCTCTGGCAGGGAAAGTCAGCCGTTCTACTAGAAAAACGTAAAATAATCTGCATTTATCGCTCACCAGGTACAAACAGTTCACCAGCCATCATCTACAAGTTGTCTTTCACTCTGAAGTGTATAGGTATAACAATAAAATGTATTTAGGAATTCCCCAGTCACTGTGGCTAGTGGATATGCTTTTTCTGGGGAGTTCATCTGAACACTGCCCTCACTGGTCAAATGCCCTCTAACCTCTGCCTCCATGGGCTCGTCTGAGTTCTCCTCCTCCGTGTCGAGCAGCTCCACTGTCAGCTGGACCTGGCCTCTGTTCCTCAGAAACATCAGCTGAGAAACAAAGACAGACATTGCAAGAGGAAATGGGAAAATTAATTGAGTATTTTAGAGATAGAGGAGAAAAAAAAAAACAAGCTCCTTGTTACTGTTGGGGGTGTGCCGGTTAATGAACATGGCTGCTACACATTTCTGGTAACCAAATTCCATAACCAATGCATAGCATCTACTGACATTTCAGGCAATATCCATGACCAATGTTTTGTCTGTGTCTGTGTGTTAACGCTGCATTAGGCAACTCCATGCATTGGTAGCCCCAAATGGCAGAAAGACATAACTGAAAAATCTAAATTTTTGGACCTTCCAGTCATGAAGCTAACATAAATTAACACGCACAGCACAGTACTTTATATCAAAAGGCTGATATGATGTATTTTTACATAAAATCTTGTAGTATTTTTGCCGAATGGGTATTCCAGGTCTCATCTTGGCTCATTACAACCACTATAATTGCTGTAATGTGAAATACTGGATACTGGATGCAATTTTCAGTACTACTAGGAATGTTAAACCAACTCATTTCCATATTACAAAATATCTGAGGCCTTTAAAACACAATATTCAAAGCTTCCTTGAGTTTTCCAGGTTTCCCTGAAACCTCTGCAGGAAGCATGTGTGTTTACCTTGAAGCAGTTCTCCTCAGACATGAGCTGCTCGGCTTTGCGGTGGTAGATGGCCTCTGCTGAGCTCCTGGAAGGCTGGGTGGAGATGCTTCCTCCTGTGGCACCGTTGGCACTCTCGGCTAGGTAAAGGTCCGTTAACTGGACACAGATCTCGTCACTCACCATGTGCTGGAGCTGAATGGAGGGAGAAAATTAATGCTTCAGTGGAAGACAAATGTTTGATGGCGATGTGTGAAATTTATCCTGTGATCAGAGCGATGTATTGGTTTGCTATGGCATTGGCCTTTTATTAAATATCAAATTGTCATCTTGTCAACACTGCGCTCAGCAGACATGATGGAGGTTCCTCTTAGACCACAGCTTAAGGAAAATGTGAATAAGCAAAGAGCATGGGAAAAAGCCCCGGGGGTTTTATGGGAATTAATTTTTTTTAAAAAAGCATTAGAACCAAATTTCTAATTAACTTTACACCATCGAAAGAATATTCAAGGGGGAATCATGTACATGAAAGGTCAGGGTAACAGTGACTTTAGTGATGTGACACTTTAATTTACCACTGCCAAAGGTTCAGGTTTGACTCCCACTAGGGTCACTCATGCAGAAAACTACATCCACTCTTGGTACTGAAAGGCTCTTTGGACAGAAGCGTCCGCTAAATAACAGGCACTGGTGATGTGGAGGTGAGTGAATGGAGTCTCACCTGCCGGACAATGCTCTGGATGAGTTTGTCCATCGTGAAGGCAATGTAAGCATGAATTGTGAACATTTCCCTAAGGGAATCCTCGTACTGGGAGGCCTCCATGTTCCCATCCAGCAGATTCCGAACCATCTCCAAGAAGGCAGAGTAGTAATCTTCAACCTCGATATCCACTACAAACAAGAAATATTAAAAAAATCAAAGAAATCAATGCGTGATAAAATACTGGCCACATTCAATATCAAACACCCGTGGTAGAGAAGAACTGTCTACTTTGGCCACAACTGTAAAATTTTCTACACTGTTAGTTTTCCGCATAGGTTTTACTATAATTTCATGATTTTAAGATCACATACTGGACAAATCTCCTGTTTCCTCCTGTTTTGTCGTAGTTTCCTTTGCCATGTGATTCTAGAAGCTGTTTTGATTTGGCATCCTCACTGAAATCACTCAGGGCTGACAGTCTGCATTTTACCGTCCCAAGCTAAATAACCACCAAGTACTTCCTAGGAGGAAGAGGCACATTTTCTCTGCTTTCTGCATTTGCCCAACCCACTGATGAGGGGACCAATTAGAGCAGTGCTACAGTATATTAGCATAATATATTGTCAGTGCCTACAGAAAACCGCCCGATTCCTTTAGCACCTGTGATGTCTGTTGACAACATAAAGACCACAAACTTTCTAAACATTTTTCATACTGTGAGTGTGGTGAAGGTCCACATGATGTCAAGAGCTAAGATGTGACACAGGAAAAGCAAATGGAGATGATTAGAGGCAGAAAACATTTGCTCTTTCCTTAAATGGAAACCAAAGACAAATGCATGTCTTTGCGTCTGCATAGCTGTAATGTACATGTTACATAATTTCTGCCAAAATAAAAGTGACACAATGGACAAACTCTCAAGACTGTGCTCCCAAATGCTCGTAAGAAAAGTCAGACAGGGTAAAACAAACATGCTTTGAGAGACATCAGAGTACAATGGAAGAAAAGCAGGAAAAATGCCAGTGACAAAAGGAAAATGAGGAAAAACTCTGCTTGCATGAAAGCAGATGCTGTTTTGGTGTTACTCACTGGGCTCCTTCAGTCTCAGTTGGATAGCTGGGTTGTCATTTTTATCTCTCTTGAGTCCCAAGACTTCCCTTTCCCAGTCACGTTCCCTGACCTCCTCCTCAATCTGACGCTCCGCTTGCCCATACAGCCTCAGCAAGCGTGAGCACAATGTCTGGTGCAAGCGCAGGAAGATGTACCAGTTGTTGTTGACGTAGAAGAGGTTGTAGGCGTCCTCGCAGTTGCGCAGCTTCTGTGCTGCCGTGCTGCTGAACAGCAGCTTGGACTTGGATGGGCTTCCGCTGCCTGGGACGCCGTTGTGCTTTTTGGAGGCCCCTTCTTCTAGATCCATTTCCTCTTCCTCTTCCTCCTCCTCTACGTCGGACAGCTCGCCGCGCTGGGCGAACAGCATGTCAGGGATGAAGTGGTAGATTATCTGTTTGATCTTGTATTTGTCCTCCTTCTGGATGCTGGTCTGCCGCTTGACGTGGTGGATGATGAGCGCCGCTGCATCCTCCAGGATCTGGCTGTCCTCGTATGTCAGTGTCAGGTGAGGGCCTGTGGGCGGGGTGGCATTTTCCTCAGACGCCTGCTCCTGGCGCTTTAAAGTAACGACAACACAGATCAGCTCTTCGGCGTCTAACTTTTTCTTTTTTCATTTTCTAAAGCAGGGCCAATAAAAGGCTAGAGAAGTACACAAAGACAACTTACTTCATCGTAGATGCTCTCGATTTCATTCAGCAACGTCTTGGATCGAAGCACTTTGGTGTCGTTCTGTTTGAAGTTGATGCCTTGATGGTCAAGAGATTTGAGGTAATACTTCTCGTTCTGCTCCCTCCAGATCTTGTTGAAGCCTCTCTGGGCTTCCCGCCACTCTTCCTCTTTGATCTTTAACCTGATAAGAGAAGAAGTCAGGGCTTTAGTGAAGTCAAACTAATACACAAACCCAATCTCAAATATGTATTGATCCCTGAAGAGGAAAATGATCCTTCTTCATGTGCAGGGTGAACAGTGGTCAGTATCAGTACAGGAGGTCAGTATCACACTTAAGAGCTGACCAGTGATGGATAAAATATGGAACCTTCAGCTGAAAAAACAACATGATTAGAAAAAAAAAATATAACACATTTGAATGAATACCTAAGACTTGGTTTTAGTGACTTGGCTGGACACCTACCTCTTCAACACAATGGGAACAGAAACAGCAGGGTTTTTCTTGAGGCCATCGATGATGTCGGGTGCCTTGTCACCATATATCCTCTGGATGGCTTTGCGATGCACGACCTCTGAGGAACCGCCCAGGGTGTTGTCCAGGCGAAACTTGGCCTGCTCCTCGGCAGACATGCGCGACAACTTCCGCTGCACTGTCTCAAGGACTCTGATGGTGGCCAGGTTGGTCTCCAGAACCACGTCCAGCTATGGACAGTCAAACAAAGCTTATTTATTACTACTTTTTATTAATTCTATCTAGGAAATGCTTTCTGAGAACACGTGCATTCCGTTGTTCAACAACAGCATCCTTCAGATTCATTCAGTTTGCCACCTAGAGTAACTTTCATCCCCTGCTGTTGGCCACCGAGCAACTTCACTGGAGCAACTGCGGGTCCAGCATCTAGTTCAGAGTGACTTTAGCAATATTTGTTAAAGGAGGTAAATCTACTGCTCATTCATGTCTCCACCAAGGTTATTATTGTAAATGAAAACTAACAAAATAGCAAAAAAAATTATTTTGCAAAACATTTTTGTTAACTGAAGCAAACATAAAAACGAGGCTTTACAAAGAAAACTAACTGAAACTATTTGCTGTCTTTACAAAATCATTTCAAATTTATTGCTAAAGGTCTCTCTCTTTATCTTTGTCTCTCTGTCTTGAAAATTAGGCAAGTAGTCTGTGATGTATGAAACAGTGACGGCTGTTTTACATGAAGCATCAGGCTATGTCACCTATTTCAACGCCCTGCTGTGATATTTTTTTAACAGTGTTTTTCTTCCCTGTGTGTCTGTTCTGTATTGTCCTTATTGTCAGCAGTGTGTAAACTCAACAGGATCCCACAACAGAATAAAAAAACATAAGCGAGCTAGACAGTGAGGGACTGGTGTATAGCAATCCTGCAGGCTATGTGAAGAGAAAGAGAGCAGTGGTAGTCGAGCGAGATAGGCAGAGAATGAAAATTGAATGATAGCTAGCCACAGACACACTGCCAAACACAGTTTTGCATTTTTAACATGCAAAACTATAATAACCTTGGTCCCCACTGAGATACGGTTTGAGGATTCAACCAAGACCTTCTGATCACAAACCTGCTATATCCTTCAGGCTGCCATGACTCAACTTCCCTGCTAAGGGGTGCAATCACAACAAGAGTAAGGATAAATACTTCCTGGACAATTGGGTAAACAGGAGCTTCAGTGGGGATCGGGGGCATTGAAACCCTTCAACAAATCAATGTGGCCAAGAATATACTCTCATCAACAGTGAGCTGTGAGTCTTGTCCCTCCTCACCTCAAAGCGTTCATCCTCGCATCTGTAGATGTGCTCCTCATACTGGGTCTTCTTTGAGCTGACAAAAGTGGAGTCCTCAGACCAGGAGGGGAAGGAGACCCAGGTATCATTCAGGACCTGGACACAGCAGAAACACATTAAATCAGACCACGTGTTTTAAATGAAGTAATATTCATTGTATAGAAGATGTGAACGACTCCTTTTGAGTTAGAACAATTCATTGATACTTTTCTGATTAGAAAATCTGCCATAGGATTTACTCCTTCAAAACACATCCAATATTTAAAATACACACTTGCCTGTTTGGAAAAAAAATGCTTATCCACAAAAGACACTTCCAAAAACTTTGAGATTCAATGATCTTCCCTACACTTTACGACAGTCCGTCTCACCTCTTTGCAGAGTGGCGTTCTCCCGGTACATTTGGGCTGCTGGTAGCTCTTGGGCAGTGCCCTGTAGCTGGAGCCCAGCCTCTTACAGGAGGCATAATCAATCTCCATGGCAATGCCTTCAGTAGCCCGTTCTTTAGGGTAAGTCTCGATGTGAGATGATATCTCTCGATACCCCAGGAAGTTTTTAAACCAGTTGAACAGCTCAGGGAATTTTCTGTTGGGTGGATATTAGTGGAAAATATCTGTGTGACATTTGGTGTGAGAAAGTCACCAATCACATGTGCAGAATGAGACGACGAAGCACTCACCCCAAAAAGGGCAGCACCAGCTGCACCAGCTCGGCCCTGGAGATTACCTCCTGGTTAAAAATGACCAGACACCGCAGGAAGTTGTCATAGGCCTCTGCACTTCGCAAGGCCTTGCGCACCTAAGTTGGGAAGTACATTTAGAAACACTTGTCTGAATCTGAAGGCAATATATTACCGAGCTCAAAAGCAGAAATAACAAAATAGACTTCATATCAGACCAATTTCTTCATCAGCAGTGAGCTGTAAGTGTTTCGACAGCAGCACACCGTTTGATGTTGAAAAGCCATGCTCCTATTACTTTGAAGGTAAAATATCTTTAGTTTAGACTGTCTGCTACATTTCAACTACATCTCATTATTTCAGCATTCTGAAAGTGATTAAGAGATGAAGACTACATTTACTAAAGTGGCAATTTTTCATATGCATTTGAAAGGGAGTCATATTTCATAAAACAGCGTCTTATTACTTAATGGATAACTGGGCATTTGATAGAATACCCCGAAAGTCAGTGTTTTTGATGTAAATGTGACGCATTGCTTTTTTGGGAAATGTTTTTCCTAAATCCTATTTAAGACTGTTTAAGACGGTTAAATTTACATAATTTGGTCACTTATTTCTCAGTGCTGTGTTTATATCATTCCATTTCATCATTTTGTTTTTAATATTTTGCGAGCTGTTGTCACCTCTACCTTTCTTATCCCTCTATTAACTATTACCTGAACATAAAACAAGAAAATCTGAAGCATAACCAAAAACTGAATCACAGTTGAAATAAAACAAACAAACAAACACACAAACAAAAAACGCCACATAGTAAAAACTCACCTTCTCAAAGAACAGAGATTCTGTTCCAACTCCATGCTTGCTAGCCTCGGCCACTGAGGGATCTTTCAAATTCAGTAACTTGGGCTTCTTCTGTAGCATTACCAAAATAGTAAAAGGGAAACATAGGTACAGTAATTACAAACAATGTAACAACAGTAGGCATTTAGTGTGCAATTTCACAGGAAACAGGAGCCAATTATAGGAAAAGTGGCAAGCAGACAATGCGTATGTACCTTGACGGGGGGTGTGGCGCCAGCGGCTGGGTGCCGGCGGATCTGGCACCCGTTCTGATTGGGCCTCTGTTTGTTGTTGAGCTGCAGCTTTTTGGCTGTACCACCATGGTCGTTTCGTACTGACTCAGCCTTCTCTGCTGTGGTCTTACTTAATAGCTAGAGAAAACACACAACAGTGATGCAACAGGGGTCTATGCAGTACATGGAGCTGTAATAATTTGCATGTGATCTGTGAGTTTTTGAAAAGTGATATAAAAGGTATACTAGTGTTTTCCATAAATTAATTAAGAGGTAGTGGCCCTTGACTACTGGAAAACAGCTACCACTGACAGAAAAATGCAATACTGATTCCTATTATTCCTATAATATAGATAAACAACACAGGGCAATCATAATAAAATTAATCCATATAACAGGACACAGAAAGTATCAAAACCTGACTTAAAAACAAGAGGGACTAAAACTAATTCTACAAAAAAAAGGGCACACAACCAAAGTCACTACATATCAAAATATTCTAAGGAAACAGCTGCTATTTTATTGGACCAAGGACTGCGATATGGTGGCCTCTATCACGAATTTACTCACCACCGAACTGTTGGCGTCAGGGAGGAACTGCCCGAACTCTGACAGCAGGTCCTCTTGGTTCTTGAAGAGCCTGGCCACCTGAGCGTACACCTCTTGCTCCGTCAGCGCTGGGGTGTAGTTCCCTCCGGCCTCCTTGGCATTACGCTGCTCCTTCTGTAGTGGACACATACAGTATTACCATTATATACTATAGAAAAATTTGGTCCAATGAAATCTGTGAGGTTAAATTAAAAAAAAAAAACGTGTCCTAACTGATGTCATCAGCAAGACTTTGGTGTATCACCGAGTTAAATTAGGAAGTGCTAAGATATTCTGTGGGAGCAGATTTACTGTAGAGTGTTTCACTATGAATAAACAGTCTAATTAACCTAGGTTCTGCATATGGCCATCTAAAATTCACATTCACTGGAAGAATGGCGTTTATGTGTTTTGCTGCAGCGGTAGCCACTTGCCTGGTACGTGTGGAGGATCTCCAGGAAGGCTTTGTAAATGTCGGGCTGACCCTGGAAGCGGTTCTTGATCTTGTTGACGTAGTTTATGGCATGGTTGAACTCCACAGGCTGGTTGTTCTGCATCGGTGGGCCAGTAGGGGTCCCGCTGAGTGGAGGGTGCAGCTGCAGGGGCGGTGAGCGTGGAGAGCTGTATGCTGGGATGGACGGATTGCTCTGGCTGCTTGGCGTCAAGGCTGGAGACTGCAGTGGCTGTGTGATGGAAAGCCCAGGAAATTTAAGACTGTGGGGTATTTAGCAACATGTTTCACAACCAAAACAAAATGGACAAATTAGCCTGGACAGTTTAGACTGTGGATGTCACAAGAATTGATACTTTGGTACCAAGTCAAAACCAAAATTTTTAAAACAACACAAATACAATTTGTAGTACATATGCTGAACTGAAACACTTAAAGCTGCAGTCTTTCTTACAGGACTGCAAATAAAATAGAGCACATAATCATGCATTTATATTTAATGCTACAACGGGACGTTTCATGTAGTTTCTCTTTTGGTAATATTTTGGTGATATATGGATATTGTGACATAAGACTGGATGTAGTCTGGGACCATCGATGCTGCCCTGTATTCTTATTCTAATGTAAATAAAGTTCTGCATAGGGTGGGTATACCCACAGAAGGTGTGTGTGACAGGGGTATTTTACTGATGACTGCTGGTGGACACAAGAGGGCACACTGTAAATTTTTTGGGGACTGGACAAATTGGTTGCAGGCTGGAAATTGTCCCTAATTGCATGCCATAGCTTGCCTTACCCCACATCAACAGTAAAAGCCTGCTGGCTAGTTATGTGGCGTATGAAGGCAGCTTGGAGGGAGGTTTTCAGCTAGACTGAAAACGGACTCAGGAACGCAGACAATAGAAAGCTGTGGTACAGGGGAAGGTTTACTGGGATACTTTCTTGGCCAGTACAAATACCTCTAGTCTGCCCGGATTCACCATGTGTATGGTAAGCCTATAGCATGGGATGACTGGTACATCTTTTAGAAATGCAGACTGCTTAAAAGATCAAATATTTTGAAGGATATTTGTTAGATCTCATTTTGATGTCTATGACAGGCGGTATGTTTTGGATAACCTTTTACAGATCTTTCCAGTTAAGGCCATATACTATATATGACACGGTGAGGGAGGAGGATATGGAAGGCAGACTGAGGGCTGATAATGGGCTTGGTGCACTACCATTGAAGGCAAGAGTGTGTGCAGCAAAAAAAAAAAAAAAAAAATACGGGTTGAGGGTGGGTGAGGTGTGAAATCGTGCTTGAGCAAGCGGGCCGTCGCAGTCAGACCTCTACTGTGAAACGAGGTTTATGTTGGCTTTTTTACACCAGGAAAGCCTCAGTGACATTATTAATCTCTTTTACACAGTTGTCCAGGTCAAGATCGGCAAAACGTTGACACTGTCAATGTTTGTACAAAGTTTTTAAATAAAGGCGTGTTTGCTGACTCAGACTTCTGCTTTGCTGTGATATCAAATCAGGTACCAACAAACCTGGAATTAGAGAAATGACATCACTACTTTAACCTACATTTTTTCATATGAACAAGTGAAGAGGGAAATAACTTTTTTCTAAAGACAGAAAGACTAGGGAGTGACCAATCAGAATCACCTTCACTTGCCAAATAGTACAACAATAATAGTACAAGGGTTTGCAAAATTTAGAGTCACTGGTAAAGAGAGGCATTAACAATTTATGGCACGGTACAGTATTTAATGACATATTTCAGAACAAAAAGTCAAAGTGGAAGGCAGAACGGGCAAACTCAGCCAAGTTTCACTCCACAATTAGTCCTCACCTTGCTCATCTTAGCAGGGGTGGGCTGTGTCAGGAGGGGCGGGGCGCTGGTAGCTGCAGTAGATGGCAGCTGGGCTTGGTGTTGAGTGGCTGCTCCTGTCATGGGGATGTTCTGGACTGAAATGCCATGTGGGGTGATGTGGTGGATCTGACCAGGTGTGGTCACATTGACCAGATCGTTGGTCTGAACCTCGATCTTGTAGCCTGGAGGCAGGAAGGTGTTGAAGCCCATAATGAGGTCTGGGTGACCTTTGAAGAGCTGGGATACCCTGCTGATGACCCCGGGGGTGTCGATACTGGAAATAGAGAACATGTTTGACACATTCAAATCTGCTGCTGCTGTATTAAAGGAATGGTTATACCACCAATTAATCTTGAATCTTAAACTCCTGATTGTCTTTTCCAATTATATGTTTCACTGTCTTAGTTGTTAGCAGCCCCCAACAAAAGGCCTATATAATACAACAAAAAGACTTTCAGAACAGGGTTCCTGTTCTACTGAATAATTAACTCAAGATTCTCAATATTTAAGTTTTTAAACCTGTGGGCTACTGTATAAACAAGTGAGTAACTGACCATTCGCTTAATCCTTCCAATCCCTATGGTAAATTACATAAAAATTAATTATACTAACATTGCCTTATGTCATTTTATGATACCTCTGCATTGTTATCCAAGGCGGGACGCAGAGCAGGAACTCCTAATATGGCAAAGCAATCAAACTAGAAAGCTGGTATAGCTTGGGTGTGGAACCTAATTCCAGCCAGTATGTTTTTGTCAGACAAATTGAACAGTAGTCTCACCTCTGAGACTTAAATTCTTTCATAATGTCCAGGAAGTCATTGTAGACTTGAGGCTGGCTGCCAAACTGCAGTTTCACTTGGTCCAGGTAAGACAAAGCGTCTTCCACCTTAGCAAAAGAGCAGAAAGGACATAGAAAATGAAAAAATCTTCAAACAACCAGCAGTCAAACAAGCTTTCCATTTAAGCATTTACATTTAAACACAAAGTTCCATGACATGGCCAGAACTTTCTGAAAGGTTAATTTCTGATAACTTTTCAGGTCTAGAAAACACAATTCATTATTCTAAAGCAGTGTCTTTTCCCTGTTTTCAATGGAATGTGAAAATTGTCAGCACCCTTCCAAAACAAAGGCGCCAGCTGACCTTGAGCCTCTGGAACTGCTGCTGGCCCTGCGCTGAGGCTTGGGGGGTGGTCGTGTGGCCGTGTCCTGACATTACAGAGGATGCATGGGATTGGACTGCTGGGCTATGGTGGTGGGACGCCCCGTGGACGGCAGGGCTAGAAGTGTGCCCATGTCCTCCGCTGTTCTGCGCCACTGTAGGCACCTGAAGAAATAGAGAGGTCTGTGAAAATTATGTCAAATGGTGAGCTGGGCTACACTAGGATTAATCTTCTAAAGTAAAGGATCAGGAACGCTTAAATCAGCGGTACAGTAAACGTATTGCAGTTTATCTTGACAACATTGACAGACATTCTGACAACTTCTAGAGAGAATAAATGGCTTCAGCTCACTGTGGCTGCCAAGTTTCGCCAACCAAAAAAGTTTAAAATGACAGTCTGGGGAATGAATGACTGAATGAATTAAACACTCATACCTGACCTAGTTTTAACTCCAAAACAGTGTAAGCTTAGAACAGATCCTAAGGTAGTAGTGTGTACCTGGTATCCCTGGGGGACGGAGTACTGGACGCCTGCTGTAGGCTGCATGTTGTCAGACGCGGCCTCATACACAGTCGGGGCCGGAGCAGGGGCCAGAACACGATGCTGGAAAGCCTCCGTGCTGCCAGGGAGGCGCCGCTGCTGGGACGCAAAAACCGTTTCCTGTTCCTCCAGTCGCCGCTTCATTATGAACTCATGCTCGTGACAGTTGAGACCTAGGGACAAACAACATATGGACACTATTTCACACGGGCAGACCTCTGTTAGGTTATCATAAACCAGTAAATCAACGTCATGACTGCCTTCAGTAATTTGCTGAGGAACATATGGCAGTCGTTCATGTTCTCTGTATTCAACATTGAATTTCTGGATGCACCCAATGCCAGTTAGTCATTTCTGTTGTTCATTTGAGCAAAAAATGTGTTACACTGTTTTTACTGTGCAGCAAATAAAAAGTGTGGTGCTTTCAGTGGCACAGAAAAGACAGGAGGTATACAACAGCCAACTTGCTGGGGTCAAATTTGTTTTTAAAAAAAAACGAAAGCCAATGATGTGTTAATAAATAACAACTTCCAGCCAGTGGTAATCACAAAACATCACAACCACCATTATGATAAAAAAAAATATTATTAGGAAACTATTACTGACATTATTTTTAAACAAAAAGTATTGCTTTCATAAATGCATATCATGTTTATATTAGTAGACCATGAATTTCTGTAAAAAATTGGTCTCTGCTAAGTTTAGCTGGGTTTATCCTGAACTAGATCACTGAAAATCCCTTTCTTAGGAAGAGTCATTCTTATGTATTTGTATGTGACACAGATGGGTTGTACACTGTGAAGGGACATACCGCATATGGTGAAACGTGCATCACTCACAGGTCAAAGACAATTTTAAAGTTGTGTAAGTAAAGGTCGCTGTTAACGTAAAGGCTTGGTTATAACTTTGCAAAGGTTACACATCCATATTAACATGCACTGAATGTAAAACTTGCGTGCGGTCTCGATAGCCAATGAAATCTACAGACACTCTACGTCACTGATGCAACAAACAGGTGCTGGAGGAACGTGGGAGTCTGCCATTCACAACTTCCTCAAGCCAGCAACAACTACAGAGGCACTGAATGAATGATGCTAGTGAAGACAAAGCTAATCGGCGGTAGATTATTAATGGCGTTTAAAAGGCCAAATATCTACCAAAGTAAAGTGACACATCTGACATCAAACTGAAGCGCCTATACAACATTCGCTCTTCGACCTTGTATATTAGAGCTGCACTGAGTCGCTAACAGACGACAACCAAATCCTCGGTCTTGATAGCCCGGGCGAAGCGAAAGAGAGCAAGACTGCAGCCAGTGTACCAACTTTCTTTGGTGTCATATCTGGGCTAATACAACTTAAATTTTCCTACACGTTAATAATTATTAGTCAAGACCTTCTCCTGGTTCGCTTTATGGCCTAGCAACATAAGCACCGACCTCGAGTTACAACACGACGCTTTCTCCACGCCCGCCATTTAGAGCGTGGCGCAGGAGTGCAGCAAATTACACTCCATTTCTGGCAGGTAAGCACCACCGTTGACTTGCTACCTATCCGGGTGATTATGCTGCCCAAAAATATGTTTAAACAACAATTTCGGGTAACTTGCCGAGAAGTTGTTTGGTGGAAGTGGCTGTAGGCTGCCAATTAGCTGCTAGCTAATGTAAACAACACGAGTCGCCCGACACCGAGCACCGTCTCGGCTAGCAGCGAAGCACATGCAGCTAACCATTAGCAATCCGGTTTGCTGTTCTTGATACAGGCTTCCGTCGGCCAACATTAGCTACTGACATATTAGGCTGTTTTATTATGTCTAGTTACGAGTGAGTGACATGTAAAGAACTGCCTATAACCCATATGGTTTACTCAAAACGGTTGCTAACGTGGCTAGCAAGTTAGCTTGCTGAATGAATTCAGCTGAACTCACCCCTCTCCTAAATAGCAAGCAGAAGTTCACAGATGATTCTTTGATATTCCGTTATATGAAGTTGACTAACAAACTGTTGGCTCGGAAAGGTATCAGAGCGACACTTATGCCCGAAGCAACTCAACTATGGCTTTTGATTTTAAATAAACAATTCAAGCTCTGGACTGCAAAGTGAAAATCTCCCCGAGAGGAAAACAATCTCCGTTCGGTTAGCCTGATGTGGGGGGCGTGGTTTCTCAAGAGAGTCCCGCCCACTGCGAGATGCGATTGGCTCGTCGGCCAGAGGTTCCGCAGAAGGGCGGGTCGAATGAGCTGGATTGTGCATTGGACATGTCACTCAAGGATTTATCGTATAGTTGCCTGCACGCCCATTTGAGTTGAAGCGCGACAATGCCAGCGATCAGTGCAGCTCAGTTTGCATCCAGTTTGAGGATGCCGTGCGAAACACAAATGATCAATATAAATGCAGAAACCTTCATCGGATAAAGACGCTTTTAAGTGCAGTATTTACGCCTTTTGAGTGAAAAATACTACTGGCTGCCCAGCGTGTTGGACCCCCGCCCCCAACACACACACACACACACACACACACACACACGCGTAGTAGCAGTCAAGCAATAGTGGTGGATATAGTAATCGATGCGCGTATAGTCTAAATTACTGGGCATTTGAGTGATATGCACATTTCACATATTGGCTGTTTTTGTTCCATTTTAATGAGACAAAATAGATTCCACTACTTCCTGGAGTTTGGTAACACGTGATACTGTAGGAGGGATTAAATATATATGTGTCCCCCTTTGCTCGGGTCCCTCCCCTTTCTGTGCATCGCAGCCAATCGGTGAAGGACATTCTTATTACAAAGCCCCAAAAGGTGGAACTTCCAAAATAAACCATCGCCCACGAGAGGCGGAGCTGTAACACCAGCCCGGGATTCCTTCTTCCACCCGAGCAGAGAATTTCACATCAGCAGCGACCGAGAGCTGCAGAGCACCCTGCCTACGTATCCCGGCTGGTTTTCCCCATATTGCGTGCATCTTTTTCGAGCTTTCTTTTGCAATGATACACTCCACGCCGGGGTTTTCAGCTATTACTAAACAAATTAGCACCTTTCTGCAACCGATTACGGCATATTGGCCACACCACAAAAAGAGTGCTGGCTGGGGTTCGGCTGCTTTCACAAGTAGCCAGACATTTTTCAAGTTTCGTGCAAAAGCATGCAAGGGAACGCACTGCGGACTGTAGGGAGCTCACAACACCGGACTAGACCGCGGCTAGGATCAACTAGCCCCTACTCGCGTCGGTCGATGTGGGTATTTGCTCGCCCCACACTACAAACAAAGGGCTCAGATCATTAAAACGCATCATCTGTCAGTTACGCTTTGCATGAACATTGTTGGGCACATTGTTGTGTAGGGCCTGGGCGGCTAACATTGCATCTTTTTTTCTAGGCGGCAAGCGCTGATCCAGTTGCCCTTACTAAACAATGCCAAAGTCAAACGAAACGGGAACTACACCGTATATAGAAGATCGGCACGGCTTATCCACGCCATTCGAGGCGCCCCAAAACGCGGTCAATAACCCAATTTCCCTGCAGGGAGGACGGTCGCGCTTTACAAATAATATTCTTTGTTTACTTCAATATTCGGAGTAAAATGTCTAACCTGTCTCACCACAACAACTCCCTCCCCCTACCGATCCATTTGCAAACAAGCGTTACATGCACACTGCAGGCAAATGTTTCGACTTCTAGACAGCGGGACGCCTCGAAATATCATTTTACATGTCAGAGAGATTCTTTATTAACCGAAAAAATGACGTCCTGCAGATTATGCGATCAACCACGTTATGTTTTGCTATGCCGTTTACGAGCAAACCTCTTGAATTTATTTAGGGATTCAAAAGGCGGGATTGAAACTCGGAACGCTTCCAAATCGTAACGAACGTCATTTACTAAACATAGTAGCAATACTGTTAAAAATGTTTAGTTTAACCAGCTGTTACATACCCAGGAAAAAGACTCCTTACTCCGGATTCGTGTTTGTAACAAAATAGTTGGAGACGCCCCCCTCCGTTGGCATTGGCGCATACTACAATATACGTCATTTTATTTTAAATATTACCCGCCAAACGCGAGGCAGCACCAGTGGAAAAGTCGCCTCCAAATGTAGGCCTAAAGCATCCTCATCGGAGAAGTAGATGTGCTCTGCGTCTGTAATCTTCTCATAACTGAAAATAATAATAAAATAATAAAATAATTTCCGCCTCTGCAACTTCTGTGCATTTATTGTGCTTGTCAAACAGAGTGATATTATTTAGACTGAAGTCCCTAACAAATATTAGGTTATCTGTTGTATCTATTTTTGCTGACAGGTTGTGTTTAACACTACACCACAGTTTCCTTACCATTATAATAACTGCCTTTAACAGTCTTTAGCATTATAATAAATATGGTGCTGCATAATGACACTTAGTACTATTTTAATAGTCACATGTTTATTGGATATCTGGTAATGTAAAAAAAAAAAAAGATTAATAACTAGTTATTACACTCAAAGAATACCTATCTTAACGTTAAATGAAAAAGTCTCAGTACTCACATTATTATAATAAACTTGTATGAGTGGAACGGCATTTCTTTTTCAGTGCAAATCAACAAGCTTCTTCAGTCAGGTGTCCGTAGCTGTGCCTCACCTCATAGTACTGTAAGTGAAATTCATCAAGTGAAATGTGATTGGAAATGAGTTAGGTTCCTCCGGCTCACTGAGCTTTTTACAACTAAGAGGTTTTAAAGTAAAATGCTAGATTAAATGACTCATTAAGACATTATGCACATGTAGTATTGTTGGTGAAATCCTAAAGGGAACTCAACCCTCCAGCTTTTTGCAGCTTTTTGCGTCCAGCATGTTTTAACCAGGTTGTGTTCAGGAGCAAGAGCTGGCTGTAACAGCTGCACTTACAGAAAGTCCACACAAATCCTTTTCACACTGCATAATTCAGTCAGTGTTGGTGAACAGTAAAAATTCCCCCGATGAGCTAGGGGTCCCAATTACAAATGTGTTCTTAAATGCAGAAAGTAATAGCTTGTGGGATGATCCACTGAAGCTGTTAAGTGAAATTCCCCAGTATATTCTTAATATTTCCTTTCTGACTTGCAACCTTTTCAAAGACAGGTTGTATTCATGGCTTTGTCAAGTCTACAAAATGCTCAATTACAGCCTTTTACATAAAGGCCTATGCAGTTAAACTGTCAAGTTTCCCTGCTTCCATACATAAGATGTATCCCAAATGTTTAAATTGTTGCATTTAGTTAACTTTCAATCTACCAACAGGAAACACTTAAAGACGGTTGAATGCTGAGCCCTGAAATTCTTTTCTGAAGACCACAGTTAGAAGAAAAAGCTTATCCCATTTTTTCATAAAGTTTGTGAATTGAGTTCCAGGAGTTTAATTATTCATATCACCTTGCAGCTCCACTCATGTATGGGAGGGTGATGCTGCGGACTCAGAATACATGTTAAAACTTTTACAGCCCAAAGTGCTTTATACTGTCTTGGTGCTAACAGCACAAAGACAGAAAACTTACCCTCATCCTATGTTAATCTCCCTGCTGTCACTGGTTTGAGGAACAGATCCATAAAGTATGGCTTGCTGTAATCACATATTGCTCATAGCTTTGGGGAGAGAGTTGCATATGTATGCAGTTGATTCATCCAAGAACTGTCCCAGATCATAAAACCCTATGTGGACCGGGTGACATTACATTTTTGTCCACTTCACGGCAAACACCACCCAGTGTAAGAATTCACAAACTATTCTTAGGGCTTTGAACAAGTTGAGTATAAGCAAGTCCCTATTACAGCTAAACAGCAAAATAAGTCTCATGTGTTATTAAAATGTATAGCTGCAGGCTACTCCTCTGTCCTTGACTGAATCACCCTTATCGTGCTGAAACTGAATGACAGCTCCCCTTAGAGGATATTTTCAAATATATAGGAACTAAGAATAAATGTCCTCAAATAAGGTTGAGAGCAAGTTGCTTACTTGAATGGGCTTTCTCACAGGGACATAAAATAGTGTTTATATAGCCAAGTGACCTTTTCTCAGCTGCAGGTAAAAATGAAGGCAGTATGAAAAGGAAGGAAAATCCACATACTGAAGCTTACTCTCAGTAGCTTTACTGGTGCCGCGTTTCAACTTACAGAGGGCAATATTTGTCTTGAGGACATCATACCACACCCAAAATAAGCACTGTTGTAAGTGGAATACCCACACACTGGATTATATTCCTGGCTGCACTGTTGCAGTGTTTCAACCTCCTGGAAGAAATGTTCATTTTGTGGCCTTTACCATTTCAATGCAGTTTCTTACACCGCTCATTTTGGCATGGTGGTATATCCCACAGTCTAGCTACTTTAGTGGGATTTGTTTAATGCATGCAGCAGTTTGACCACCAGTGCTTTATTTGAAGTGAGGAGTAATACTGCGGTCCCTCTGTTGTCAGCTGAAAATGACAGGTTATCATTACTGCCTGACATTGTGAGAAGTGAGTTAATTTGTGATTTAGATTCAGTATGTCTGTATGGGCAGCTTGAAATAGCAACTCAAGTGTGCAATACAGTTAATATTTGAAATTAATGTAAGTTTTTTTTTTGTTGTATCATCCATACAATACAGTCTTTTTGTTGTCTTTGCATAGTAAGGAAGTGAAAAACCATCTGTTAAGGAACAATAAAAGCAGATCTGCAAAATTGGTGTGTTCTGTTACACACTGGAGGGTGCCAATTTCCAGGCTAGCTTCTGTGACTTCTAAAGATGCACTTGTGTCGATTTGCTTTTATCTAATGCTCACGTTTGATATGTTGCGTACTGTGTCATAATAAAGGTTTCTTTAATCATTTTCTTGTTTTTTTTCAAAAATCTGATTTACTTTGTTCATTTTTGATATTGCTATTATTGTTTTAATGCCTTGCTATTTAGCATTTGGTAATCTCTATTAGAGAGGAGCTGTATGAAGTTTATTGTTCAAGACTGTCCAAAGTCCTTCCAAGCAGAAACAAGAATTTAATTGGAAAATGAAATTTATCAGATAACTTACTATAAACTGTTTTCTAACCTGCCAAAAAACAAAATCACAACCATTACAAATGCACACGTTGACATAAGTTGGTATTTAATACAGTATAGCTTAATTCAATACTCCTACTGATGATAAAGTAACAGGTTATAACAGAACAAATATAAAATTAATGTAGATAACTGTATAGGCCCGGGTAATCATATGAAAACAGATGTTGAATACAATAGAAAAATAAAATAGGGCACACTTTGCGTCCATCATTGAAAGGAACAAAAAGTCTAAAATCAGAGTGCATGAGGATGGCAGACTTTAAAAAACAAATGCTTCACTACAAGCAAATTCAATATGAATTCTGTAGTAAAGAACACATTCTTTCACCCAGAAACAACATATAATGCAAAGTATGACACAGTTTTTGTACATGTACTCTAATCATGACGAGATACTGGGATCAGATGAAAGCATTGATTACAACCACAGGAGTCTGAAGAGCTTCAAGTAACACAACAGAGTGGACACAATTGTGACTGAAGTGCCTTAGATGCACTTTGCGGGATGAAGGCAAAAATTTGTCTCCTTTTTCAGGATTCTGCTATAATAAATTGAAAATACTCTTGATTTTGTCCCAATAAAACTCTTTGCTCACTTTTTAAGTTCAAAATGTCAACTACGTTTTACTCAGTTCCACAATGATCAAGTTATCCCAGTATCACATATAGACCTATAGAATTACTACAAAGTTTTAAACGTCATTCCACTTTATCGCCATAGTCACTAATCTCAGAGCACATTGGGAATGGTTATTTAAAAGTGCTAAGACATGACTTGTGTAAAATAAAAAATAAAAAAAAAAGAACTATTGCACTACTCATGTGAGGTCTTAAAACTGATGCCTTACACAGATAATATGCCACAGTGGCACAATCATTGCAGCATGGACTGTTCAACAGGTGTGTGTGTGTGTGTGTGTATTGGGGGTGGGGGGTTAGCAATACATTCCCAGAATCACACTGAAGCATAATGGCACTGCTTGTGAGCAAAAGCAGATGTGGACACTGGTAACCGTCTGTATTACAAGCCAGGAAATCTCAACATTAGATGAGATGGGAAGGCCTGGTTTTCAGTGGATGAAGTTATCACAAAAAAAAAGTAAGCAGAACAAAGAGGAATTTACTTGGACAGCGACTTACTGTAAAACTGCATAATAACAAAGACCCTTTGAGAGTTTACAGCCTGATCGTGTCAGATGTGCTTCTTGCTCCCCTGCTGCAACTGATTTTTACCGCCTTGCAACCAGAGGTGGGAGGGGGAGGGGAATGAAAGATAAAATGATGTGTTGTGTTGTGCATGGCCTCAAAGGAACACGGCAACTTCTTGGCAAATAATCTTTTCGATCTGCTTTGCTGTCAGACAAAAAGACCGGAGTCAGTTTCACCTCTCCTGTGCTCAGTATCGGCTACAGTGCATGTAGAGATGATGCAATTCCAGCTCGTACCATCCACTTAGCATCCACCTTGTGCTAAAGTGTTAACATGCACTGTAGTGAATTGAAATACTGGACACAGAGGTGTAAAAGCTACCAATGCTGTTGCTGCTAGATGGTGTGGTGGCCAAACTCCTTATTTAGAAAAAAAAGTTGGTCTAATTTTCAAATCAATTGCCGTTTATCTACTTACCGCCATGCCAGTGAAAACTCCGCTCAAGTTCATAAAACAAAACACATTCTGTCTCAGCGTCTTCCAAATTACTGATAATTGATGAGGCAATTTTTTTTATAGCTCCAACAATCATTAGCATTTCACTGAACAGCTTGTGCAGCGTAATCCACGTGTTTTGCAGACAAACCATTGCAAAGTGTGGCCTCATTATCTCCTATATGTTCATGTTGGGTTCATAAGTGAATATTGTCAGTGAGGAAAATAAATGATCAAATGAAATGCAGTTGTTTGGCTACACTTTTTTTTTTTTTTTGAGCTGTGAACGTGTTTGGTAAGTAATTGAATTTTTAATGTGGGGTTAACTACAGTTTTAACGTCCCCAGATTCTGTTTAAAGTGAAATGTTGGTAAACACAACATTATCCTGATCGCTTCATCCACTGTACCTGGCCACAGAACACAAAACTGCAAAAGACAAAGCAGTTTGTCCACTCTACCACAACACAAAGAACATGTTTTCTGAGACACGTTCATTAAAGGCAACAAAATGTCACACTGCTGGCAGGCAGATGGTATCACATTGATGCATCTTAATGTCAGAGCTTGAGTGCTTCTTGTCACTGTCTTGTCTTGGTCCAGCTTGCCAGAGATGAATGGCCTACTTTTGAAAGATGACTTCTGTGAAGAAGTTAACTTTCCTGGCTCACTAACTGGGCACACCAGGGGGTTCGGGGGTTAACGGATTTACTGCAGAAATCTCAGGTCTCATGGATTGGCTAAGGAAGCAAGGGCAGAAGCTCACTGATTGGCGGAGAGCAGACCCTGCCTTTGGGCGTGCTCCAAAATGGCGTTGTGGCAGAAGTAGTACTGGTCCGGGGTCTGGATGCTGAAGGCTCTCTGTGTTCTCATGCGCCGCACCGTCTGGCATATGTTCAGAGAGCCTACATCCTGTAGCTGGGACAGACAGATGTCCAGGGCGCAGAAGGTACCTGGGAACCACAGGGGCCGTCAGTAAAAAGACTCATGTGGACATATTATGATAAATGGAGCTTCTGTTGTCACAGTCTTTGAAAAGGGCACTAAAAGTTTCAAAGGTATTTTATCTTGAGTGACTTTCATCACCCGTACGCTGTTGGGAAATGTAAAACCCTGTGATAAAATTTCAAAACTACAAGTGCATCAATAAGAAAATGAGCATTCAATTGGTTCTTGAAAACCGTACTTTCTGCATATGTCTGGCTTTTGTCTGATAAGGGAAGCATCACATCAGGGTCTCACCTGTTCTCCCAATCCCTGCACTGCAGTGGACCACTATCGGGGGTCCCATGGGATGGCCTGTCCACTGAGACCCCAGAGCCTTCACCACTTTCCTCTGCTGTCTCTTCACAGCCCCCAGGAAGTCTATGAGAGTCACTGCTGAGGTGGGAACGCCGTAGTCAGGCCAGCTGAGGTACTGGAAATGACTCACTTGTCTCTGTTCGCATGTCTGATTGGGGGAAAAAAAAAAAAAAACAATTTCCAGTGGACTCAATTTAGTTAGTTAACCATCTGGATAGGATTTTCTTTTTTATTATATCAATAATGCTTAAACGTTTTGACGGTTTTAAATATACATAATTTTCGTGCATGATCTTTACTGTGAAAAAAGATTTCTGTGTATGAAACATGCCACACATCAGGTGATAACTGAAAGATGGTGAACTGTAGCAATAGAAGTAGATCAACTGTGTAAAATCCATGAAAAAAGGGCAATCATTATAGATGTATTTCCATTTTAAATTCTCCTTCTCTATAGCAACAATTTGATGACCAGAAAGTGCCACAAAAACTGTCCTTCTGATCTGAGTACATATGTTTCTAGTAAAATACGCAGAAAAAAGATTTCTACCCAATCTTAATGTTATGGATAATTTGGCAAATTATATGTATGACATGTTGGCTTTTTTTCCACCGATATGTTGTCAGTCATAAGTGAGGACATTTTAGTTCTGGTGTGCTTATCGGCATTATGAACTATAGTCTCTGATCTGTTTTGCAATTTTTATTTGTGGTAACTTGGGAGGTTTGTGCCTTAATTTTCTGCATTATCTTCACATTTTATTTTTCCCCGGTGTATTTAAAGACGGTGCATTGGAAGGGTAGACAGTACATTTTAAAAGGTTCTAAGCTCTGACTGAAATTAATGCTTATTTCGCCATGTACCGGTTATTTGGAAAGTTTAACTCCTGATTAAGATGCACTGAAAAATCTTTGCACGGCCCTTTTCAAACTGGGAAACTGTATAATTGTATGTGTTGTAAAATTTGCTCTATGTCAACGATTATTTGCACAATGCTAAGATGTTAAAGTAATTCAAGTATAAGATCACACTACGAGTTGTTATGGCTCCAAGATAACCATAAAAACCAATATCTAAGTTTAATTAGACAAGTTACTGGAAACCTCAACTATAATCATACTCTTTCTGCACTTATCTGACCAACTGGGTAATATTACGTCTTGAAATATGTCCCAGGTGTGTGCTTTGCAGTGATGATACATGGTGGTACTACTGGTTAATCGCTAATGATTGTACCTCAGTGTTGTGCAGCTCCAGGGTGGTGTGGTTGTAATGGGAGTGATGGTCCACCCTTTGGTTCACCACTGCCATATGGCCGTAGACTTCCTGTCCTCCTTCCTCCAGAGGCCAGTACTGTCCACACTTCCTCCGACCCCCCTCTTCTGTCCTGCAACGCACAGACAGGAGATCCTGACATTCTGAAATACACAACTCTGTTTAACATCGAAGGACACAGATTTTGTTTGCATCAACAAAAAAGTGTCTACATTGATTTTCTGTGTGATAATTGTTGCCCCATGTGAGATTCAACTCAAGTTACCTTGTTGTCATGACAATAACAAGCACGTTTTGTTCCCAGACCATTCTCCAGAAATCACCATAGGTCTTTTCCAGTGGACCTAGACGGCAGAAAGCAAAGTAAAATTACTTTTCCCCCCATCAGTGATTTGATTGGAACACAGAACAAAGGCTCACTGACATGTATTTCCCAGAATGAAATTTCATCTTTATTTGCAGTATTTATGCTTTAACTGAAGACATCATCTACATCACCTTAAAAAGAAACATTTTTGAGTTGACACATAAGTAAAACTCTACTAAATTGCAGTGCCCAAATTTAATAGCTTATAAGTCAAACAAACAGTCAAACAAAATGCATTTTAGACTTTAGAACATTATTTACAACCCATATCAGCTATTAATGTAAAATGTGAAATTATATTAGTGCTTACAATTTCACAATCAAAATGGCTTTTTCTCTCCTGACATGTCTTTGAGTAATCCAGAAGGCAAACATGTATTCTTCAAAAATACCTTCAAACCAATAATGATTTTCTTTTCAGTAACTAACACTGATTGCTGTTTTATTTGTATTCTCATCACCATAATCCTAACTATTCCATTACAACTGAAACTTGATGAGGGCGATTATGAGAAAGAGGACTTGTCTAACCTTGAGTACCAATGTATGCATTCTTCTGTTTGTAGCCATCCATGAAGCTGGCATTGATGTAGTCTGATCTCTGTAGGAGCAACACAGCTGTGTCAAAAGATCAGCCAATCCCTTGCAGCATCTATGGTATCCAATGTCAATTCAATAAACACTTGAAAATGAGAACGGTTTAATAAAAATTTGAGTGGTGCCAGGACCTCGACCACATTATGGAGCTCAGATGTCCACCTGGAGCTGCTGCAATATGAGTGGAGTGAGCTAAGAGGAATGTGCAGGATTATAGGATTCTGCACACCACTACTACTTGATAAAAAGTCAAAAATAGGTGGAAATTGTCTTTTCATGGCTTTATTAACAATGCTCATTGGATATATCTCCAAAAATTGGAAATACCAACAACAGACAAACAATTTGGTACATCTTTGCCATTGTCTTGAAAAGACAGAGGAAAATGCAATATTGAAAAAACATTGTTTTGATACCACATCTTCCTCGGTATTCTAAGTGCCTTAGGGAGCTACACATGGATTAATAAAGCCATGAAAATACAGTTCTGGTCCCTTTATTCTCATAAGTAGTGTGCCGATTCTTTGCCTTTTCCCATTTAGTCGACTGATTGGACCCTACCCACCTGCTGCTCATCGTACTGAAGGAGTGATCACTGGCACAACAGTTCTAAGAGCTCTGGTGTGAATGACACCTGTAACATGTTTGTTACAGAGGATTTTGGAAAGCACAAACCTCATTCCTTCTGGCTTTCAAACGAACTCTTGTTTGATCAAGGCACAGGACGTCTCCATAGCGATTCCTCTCCTGATTGTATGCTGCTCTGTAGACAATAAAACGCTCACATTTAGTATTGACATCTACAGCTAGTAGCCTGCTTCCGCCAATACTTAAAAGTGACAGTTTACAAATAGTAAAGCACCAGCTAGTTCTCCATCCTCTCAGGGAGTTAATTGCATTTACCTGGCACTGAAAGTCTAAGACTTTGTTCAGACTGCAGGCCAATCAGATTTGTTTCTCAGATCAGATCTTTAAGACAGACTGTCTGCACTGTTATTTGCAAGTTATCAGAACGGATTTGTGTGTCCAGACATCACCAACCTATCTGCATGGGTTGCTGTGGTAATGACATAGGTGTCAGGAACTAAATATGCTGGTGATGTGGCTTTCCAACATGGAAGCATGAGAGATGTACAGAAGCCTGCCCCCCAAAGTGCCAGCAGACAATTTATTTCAGCATCTGTACACAGTTTGTTATTCTCTGTGCGGTCCTCCATACTCCTCTGCTAGTAGCAGCATGGATTCTGCTCAGCCGCTCTGATGCCCTTCTATCACTCTGGATTGACGTTGTCAAGTGACGCAAAAGATAGTTTGTAATCTGATTTGGGTATCTTTACCGAGACACGTCTGTAGAAATCCAATTGGAATCACCTTTCAAACAACCTCCAACTGTAGTTTGGATCGGATTTGCAAAAATCATGCGGTTTTGGGCTGTCCAGACTTTTTAAAATCAATCTGGATACAATCTGGACATGCCAAAAAATGGATTTGGTCTGGAAGTCTGAATAAGGCCTAACTCAACCCTAATTGGGCAGCTAGAATTTAAGTCCCCGGCCCCCCGCACAGGTGTTGTCTGATCTGACATATACTCAGACCTCTATATATTAAATGCTATGCTGGGTGGTACTTTGACCAAGGTCACTGTCCTATGATAGACAATGTAGGTTGTCCCGTCCTAACAGGTGCAACAAAATTATCATAGGAGAGCCAGTAAAATGTCAATCAAGCTCAGTCAGTACACACCCAGACAGTCTTGAGTAGAAGTCAACATAAGTGAAAACACCTGTGTGGGTGCCCAGGGACTTGAAAAGCTCCAGGTCCTGAAAGCCAAATATGGGACCAGTGATGTGATGCATATCCAGAGCACAAAACATCAGCCCATCCCTTCAGCAGATGTCTGCTGCTGTGGACTCACAGTGCACAGTGGAAGGTCCCGGGTGGCTGTTCTTTGCGGAGCTCTTCATACTCTTGATGGACGCCTGAGCGCTGAAGTCTGCCAAGGTGTGTCAGCAGCTCCTGTGGGCGCATGGCCTCAGGCCCGGGGGTATGAATGGATGTGTCATCTAACGGGATGCCCACCAGCTCGTCCACGGGGTCCACATGTCCATTCTGGCCTGCTAGTAGCTGCTGATTCCAGCTGTGTGCTTCCAGAGGCAAGAGGCCTCCTAGGTGCTGGGGAAGACAATCTCTGGGGAGGTGGTGGCGCAGCTCAGCCATTTTCACCATCTGAACCTGGAGTTTGTGTGATCGGGGATAGAAAAAGCATAGACAGGACAAAGTCAGGGCTTCCTTGTAGTCAGGATGGATGATCTGCCTTTAAATGGCATCCATATTCAATCTGGACCATTTTAGGCCTTTGTTTACACTTCTTTCTTCTACTTCTTCTGCTTTTTTTTTATTCTTTTCTGCTCAAAGTGCCTGCAGCTCAGAAACCATGATCAAACCTATCAGATCGGTTTGAAATCTCATCCAGCATACAACGTGAAAAACTGAAGTATTAAGAAATGATCGTGACCCATCATTTACCCTCTCTCGAAGCTTCTCCTTGAGCAGCAGGCTGAGCAGATTGTAGGGCACTCGGAACCAGACAGGGGCACCAACAATCAACACTTTCTTCAGCCTGGCAGGAAACGCCCCCTGGTGGGTAGAAAGATCACACATCTGCTTCACACATTTTAACTACTGGAAGTATTTAAGTGACATTTTCAGTGCCCCCACCCTTCTTTAAAAGCCACTGGTTCAGAAAACTGTGTACCTTATTGTCCTTGCTGGTGGAGGATAAGAGGTAAGGTTGTCTATTCTCTATTATTCACACGGTGACTAGTGCACTTAGGGTTAGGGTTAGGGTTAGGGTTAGGGTTAGAGAGGGACACAAGAGTGGCACACCAACACATTCTCTGAGTAAATTATTTGTGAGTGTGATCTGAGATTGATGTGCACAAATACATAAGTAGTCTGCCCCCTTAACACCGAGATACATTATCAGCAATTGCATACATTACTCAACTTGCCTGAGGACAACTCATTGGCTGCATTTTTTTTTTAAACATCATATAGACAAGGGGTAAAATACATGTCACCGATTCTTCATTGCACGCTTGGCCACATGAGCATCTGTGTTGCTGCCTACCAGTGATATACTGCTAGGTCCATAAGACACAAATCACTTCTATGTACACACAAATAAAATTGAATGCTAAAAGAAGAACCACCGTAGATGACATCATTGCAGTGATCAATCAATTCAATGAGCCATTCGTTTTTTCCTTAGGATGGATATCTTAAAATTGAAAGACATGACCCACACGGCGACGGAAATTCTCCATTACAGGATGAAAGCAATGACTCAGAACAGCTTTGTATTAATATGCATTAATATTGCCCTTCAATCAACTGCAATAATAGCAGAAAATACATTCCAACTTGTGGCATTTAGTATAAATGTGTCTTAACTGACCTAACAAATATAATAGATACAGAGCTATTATATTTGTATAGTGAATAAGTCATTTCCCTCTGTTTGGTATTTGCCTGTACAAAATTATTTACTGTGTATTTGTAAAACGCTGCCCTGGTGTTCCAACCTTGAGTAAATTGAGGATCTTCTTGCTCAGGTCCAGTTCAAAGTTTGTATAGTTGGAGCCTGCCATGTCATAGATGAACACCAAGCCATTCCTTTGGGTCTCAAAGCTGTGGGCAAACAGAGGAGAGTGAGGCACGGATCTATCGTGGCATTTTTTTTTACTTCTTAAAATGTTCAGGTGGCAGCTAAGTTAAGTATTTTATTCTAAAGTTAGATATTTACTATTTGAAGGGACATGACATGCAAAACGACCTATAGCATAGAAATGAAACTAAGGAATAATACTGATGCTATCGCCATCATAAGAAAAAAAATTTATCTGGAAAACAAATCACCCATCATCTTGAAATACTGTGTGATTAATTGAGACCATGTTTTTTCTATAGCTGTTATGAGCATTTTTTTTTTTTTGCAAATTTTTGATACAAAATATCAAACCAAGAAGAAAGTAGAAATTGTAAGAAAACTAAAATTAAAACGAGCCTATAACTTTGGTCTGCAAGTTCATGTAAAATCCTGCATCAGCATCAAACTCCGAAGCATGATAAGTCTGTTTGAGAAAGTACTGTATCGCAAAACTCAAATGCTATTTCAAGAATGATTTTCATCTGTTTTTATCTGGTTACCAATCAAGAACACAGATTGAACCAGTAAAGCACAGTCCTCACCTCTCCACCGCTCGATCCAGGAGGTAGAAGAGGGCCTGGAGCACCACATGGTTCCCTGTCTTGTTGGGGTGGTGAAGCTTGGCTGTGTACAAGGCAATAGAGGCCCCGGATGGGTCCCGGACACTCTGGGATAAAGGACACAAACAAACAAAGGTGTAAAAAAGAAGCAAGCTTACACCAGCTATAAACTCAATGTGACTAGCTTATCACTTTTTCACTAACAGTTCCCTGTAGTGATGTGAAGCATGTGTTAGTACCTGGGGAATTCTCTAATATAGATGGCCTGGACGAGCCTGATAGTGTGGGGGGCACCTGCAACTGTGAACTGTGTGCCTCTTGATGTGAAGCAGAAATGTTTCCTGTATACTGTTTTTTTTTTGTTGTTTTTTATTAAAAAGGTGCACAACAAATGGATGTGAGCCAGTGACCAGACATGTGGTACCACTTTTAGTTTCCGTGAATAAGGCAATCACACACAGGCACTGCACTCAACAAATCAAAAACTTTCTCACTTTTGATTTTCTTTTACGTTCACTTTTTTTCCCTGCATCTTACATAAGCCCCTTGGATTTTGTCATTCGGTGCATGAATCATGCTGTCTACAAAGAAAGTTTAATCAGTTGACTGAATGTGTTTTTAGCACCGTGGTGGGTTTTAAATTTGACAAAAAGATTGCCAAATGGATTCCATGAAAAAAATGTAGAGTGAATTATGACCACAGGGGGGCACTTTGGTTCATATGCTAGCAGCTGGCGTGGTGCCAAAAAAGGGGCTGTCAACAATTCAATAGGAGGAGCTCTTCTTGACAATAATAATGACACCAATTCTAGCAGACCTTATTTTTCCAGAGAGACAGAGAACATCTCCTTCCCATATCAAACATTATCAGTGTTTGGGGCTGCTTGTATATGAGAGCTGCTGGGTCTTCACCTAAATACAAGCTGACCAAGGACGCTCCGGAACCTTCCTTTGTAAGCAAATAAGCCTGTGTTCTCTGACATGGGGCTAAAAATACCTCGGACAGGATATGAGGCCTGCCGCTGAGGCTAGAGAAGTCCAACGTCAGACAAGAGGATGTGCAGGATCAATGCCACTGTGGCATGTAACTGGGGGAGGACGGAAGGACGGAAGGCCAGAGAGAGGGAATGTGCATGTGTGTATGTGTGTTTGGTGGTGTGTCATGGTTGTAATTTGGCTGACAAAGGCTAATTTGAACTGGCAACGGGAAGTTGCTTGGTTTAAGGGTCAGGAAATCAATATCTGGCAGTGCTTAATTGCTTCTGAGGATCCAACATTCCCTATGTGAGAGGCTCACTTTTTTTGTTGTTTGGTGGAGGTGTGGGGGATACATGCCGACAAACACAATCTCTTACCAACACGGTGAACTTGCCGCTGAGCAGCTCTGAACGTAGAGGTTCTTCCTGTGGCTGGAGTCTGACAATTCCTTCTTTTAGACGTGTTTCCTTAAGAAAACAGATCACAGCAGGCACAGTCAAGGCTTGATGTAACTAAGGTGAATGTGTTTCTGTGAGCAACACTACTATACCCATAACCGTCCAGAAAGCGGGAACCCTCCCTTTGATGCCAATCACAAGGTTTACTGGCCGTTTTTTTTTTGTTCTAACGGAGGGACTAAGGTTAGAGAGGTAGTTTTTTCCATTTATGATTTTCATATATTGTTTAATTATGTTGCTGTTATGTAGTCCTTTGAGACTAACTTTGATTAAAAGTTATTACAACAAATGATTGTTAGAGAAACAGGCACCCATCTCTAAAAATTCCATTAATATTGTTTTAATATTAGATGGTTAATTTTCATATAGTCTAAATTGTTTCAGAGGCTTGAGATTACATGTGACTTTTGTTTTAGTAGTGATAACTGAAAGTGAAAAAGGTGGGAGAGAGAATAATGGAGATCATAATTCTGAATGGATGTGCTATGCACCATAGCCCGTTAAATCACGAGAGCATCCATACTCCCATTATCTTAACTGGAGAAAAGACCTTAACAGAACTACACACATCATCAGTTTTCCAACAGTTTTCTTTAAAACCTGAAACTGGAGGCATTGGCCTCTCAAGACTGAAGAATGTTTCATCTTGTTAAAACAAAGCCAAACATTTTGACAAGCCAAATCATGACCCTGGCAACCAAGATGCTCTTAACTGTCAAGAATGTGTCAGCTACATTGGAGGAAAAAAAAAAGAAACAACATATTTCAACTTTCTTACATTTGTGGTGCTTTATGGTTTATCATGTGCTCTGTTTCATTTTTCAGAAACAGTACAAAGTTTAGTTGAAAGTACTCCACAGTGCAAAATTGAAGAGAATTGATTTTTACTCACAAAATGCACTCTCACGACCACCTGAGCCGACCACTCATTTGCTTTGAAGCCCAGTTTGGCTTGGTTGTTTGTATTTTTTCCCCAACTAAACAAGCACCTCACTGGAAACTTTCCCTCTTTAGTTCCCCCTTACAAATCACTTGCACCAAACCTCTGTCCTGGCACTGACGCAGCACTAAAACAGAGTTAAATGAACTGTGGCATGGCGGGGGGAGACTAATCCCTCACAAAGTCACATTCAAAGCATTCATAAATGAAACAAATTTATGCAGGCCAAGTATTCATTGCTGAAATAAGACCAACCTTGGTGATTAAAGAGGCTTTGCTAAGGTAGGTGGTAAAATCTTGCCACGTCCCGAAGCTATTCAGGTCATTACAGCTGGTGCAAAGCATTTAGGAACTTTCCATTTGCTCCAGTGGATAGACTGGAGCAGGTAAGTCCAGTGTTGAGTGAGATTAAACATCATTTTTATAATCAACCTAAGGCATGTTAAAAATCGTTCAGAATAAAAAAGTACCTGCAGTACAGAGAATTTAGGGGGAAAATGAGACATAATAATCCATAACTTCCTTGTATTTATTATGTGGCTCAGAGGAGGTCTTGATTAATATCTGGATGTGTTTTCATATCGTAAAATGAATGAGGATGAGTCCTACTGTCTGATCCACTAGTCCTGCCCTCGAGGATTCATCCTGTTCGTTTCATCTCGTCATTTTGCGGTTTGATGGTAATAATATCAGCAAGGTCACCAACCGCTATTTCAGTGACATTTGGTAAGCAGCAATCTTTTCTCTGTTACGTCTGATTATGTTCTGCCCTAAGTGAATCCTTAAATGCTTCTCCTCTTGTCCCCAGTTGCTCCCAGTTTGCAGAAGCCACCATCTTTCTATCACCTGTTTTAAGTGTATGGGATTCATGATGCCGTGCATGTTTTACATTTGGGCCTGCCTCGCTCCACGCTTGTCCTCAGGGAAATAGTCAGGACAACACAGAGCAAACGGAAAATAATGAAGAAAAAAGGAGAAAAGGTTAGGTTCATTAAAGAAATGACTGGATGTTGCATGCCAAAGCTATTTTGGCTCACTACCTTGACCACATTTTAGTCATTAAGTCCGGTAAAACAAAATGTTGGATTCCTCATTTGCTCTATCATAACCTTAAACATAATGATAAATGATCTTTTTATTATAAAAATACGAAGAGGTAGTTCTTGATAATCTTACAGTTATTTGGTAAACTGTGTAACCCAACATGCTGCTTCTTGAAATATCCCCCAAGTGTATGATTCAGTGTGTGTGTGTGTGTGTGTGCTTGGCCTGGGCTTTTTGGTGCATCTGCTTAGGCCATCTCTTGCTTGGCTCGGCCTTCTGAAGAGATCTGTTCAATGAAAAAGGCCTTGTGTTGCAGAGACAGACATATTGAGAGGCTTAGAGCTCTTGCTGATTAGAGATAGCTCCACATGATGCCCACTGGATTGAGCTGCATCTGAATATAAATTCGGAATTTTTTTTATTTATTTATTAATTTCTTTGAAATCACCATATGTGCACGTTTGTCCTCCCCTTTCATTTTGAAAACGCCTGATATAGTGCCACTCTTGGTCCGGCAGCATTTAAAATGTGCTACACCGAGTGCAGCAGACACAATAAAAACAACACCGGATGCAAACACAGGATGTAACAAAATATTTTGTGAACTTTTGCAAAAATAAGTGCAAAAAAGTCCTTTGAAATGGTGGCATCAGCTCTTTCTGAGAGATGTCTGAGAAGCACTTTGCTTGCAGTGGCATTACACAGACCAGCTACCCCGACCAGCACCATTTGTGATAGCCCAATGTACAACTGACTATGCAGAAGTAATGGCTATAACCAGACAAGAGAAAGAGGGACACCTGAAAAGGATTATTGTCATGTGGGTCTCAGTTGATATTATGAATCCTAACACAGTTCTGCTCAACATATGCCCACATGGGTTAAATTTAGGCTTACCCAAGGCTGAGTAGTGCTGTGGCTTGTGGATGCATCATGTCCAGAGTGTAGACATGATGCACCCCAACAACAGCACAGAAATGGTCTGTTGAATTGTGCTGAGACAGACAAGTTGTACATTTATAGTTGAGATGACATTAAAAAAAAAACTGTGCATCTAACAATATATGCCAAAAAAGATTTCTTTGTATTGTTATATCAGAATACAATCATATTTTCTTCCTGTAAAGTAAAATATGATGCATGCTCATGTAGACATGAACCAGCTGATTTCAACCTACAATACCATGACATCCACCCGTCAATCAATCTTCTGCTTTTAGTGGCACAGGGCTAAGATTCATGCCCATTTTTTGTAGTTCAAATACAGCGTTTATGTCCCAAAAACTCCTGATCTAACCCATAACTGGAAATCTTATATCTAGCAATAAAGTCTTTTTGATCTTCTTTTGAGAATAATATACATTGCAAGAGCAGATTAGGCAAGATTAAGATTATTTTAAGAATCCTTGTCTTTTTTCTTAGTAAATCTTTTTTTCATTTTACATGCATATCAAGCTAAATTACGGTCAGATACATTGTTTGAGGCCACACTGTGTATTTTAAGACTCTTTTTGCTGTGAGAATTTGTTTCAAGACAACTCAGTAACAAATGTACACAGTCACTGCAAAAATTAACTAAATATCTAAATATAAGAAATAAACAAATCATTTGAGAAGATACAGGCTAGAAATAACAGAAATTATCTGCCAGTGCAGTGAGATAATTTCACTTGGTAAGATTTCTTGAAATAAAACATATCTAGGCTTTACAAAAGTGAGATATCTCTTGAAAAAAACTAAAAAAGGAGTAACACACTCATTCCAAGTACTGTATTAAGTCAAATAAACTCAATACTAGTCAACTACTTTCACTTTGTTTCTTGCTTGATTTGAGTGAAAAGATCTTAAAACCAGAGTTACTAAACAAAATTATTTTTCTGTCTTGAAACGAGACAAAGCATTTACACTAAATGAAATTAAGCACACAGAACTGGCATTGTAAACAATTCTTCATTCAACTTAATTGCTTTCTGAAAGATTACAACAACTGAGGGAGAACAGGCACTCAGACTCAAAAGCCTGACTCAAAATTAAATTTACTCCCACAACTGTGGTTGTGTAGCCATGCCCCGATTAGTTTCACTTGTGTCATGGTCTCTGTGATTCCCCACCTCAGTGCCAGTTCATCTTTGTCCTTAGCATCAAGTATTTCAGCGTTATTTCCCAGCCTTGTGCATTATCTCCTAGTGTGTTTCTGACCTCTGCTTGTTTTCCTGGATTTTGCCTTCGCCTTCTCCTTGCCGGACTTATTGCCTGGTTATTCACCTGCTATTTAGACCCCTGCTTGTTACACTGGACCTTGATTTTGCCTTCACTTTACCAGACCTGTTGCCTGAATACTTGCTTGAGACTGTTGTACCTGATATAGATGGAATTTAATTTTATCCGGTGCTGAGTCAGTCCCTTCCTGTTCTCCCTCAGTTGTCATAATCTTTCAGAAAGCAATTAAGTTGAATGAAGAATTGTTGACAATGTCAGTTCTGTGTGCTTGATTTCATTTAGTGTAAATGCTTTGTCTCATTTTAAGACAGAAAAGCGAACAGTGAAACTGACAAGCTAGTATTGAGTTTATTTGACTTAGTAGAGCACTTGGAAAGAATGTTTTACTACTTACTTCAAGAGTTTTCTCACTTTTGTAAAGCTTAGATAGTTTAGAAATCTTACCAAGTGAAATTATCTCGCTGCACTAGCAGATAATTAGGGGCTGGGCAGCCGAAGCTGCCAGGACCCTCTTGTATTCCTGCGTGTTCTTCTTTCTTTCTTTCTTCCGAGGAAGTCCTACTTCCCATGCGCGAAAAATCACCAAATTTTGCACAAAGGTCCAGTCCCATGCCAGATTACCTCAGCTGCAAACACAAGCCAATAGTCCTGATGGTGGCGCTACAGCAAGCCTCAATTTCAAAATTTGAAATTCATAACAAATCAACCATATGTGGTACAGCTTTGCAACTTTCATCAAAATGTAGCCCCAATACTGAAGAAACCTTTGTGCACTTTACACTTAAACATCAGTTTTTCACTTATGGAGCAAATCAATCATTGTCAAAAACAAATTACCAACATCTCCATGCTGTCTAGATGCAATATGTGTATTTTCAGAATTTTGTCTTGATCACTGATTTTTTTTCTTTTTTTTTTTACAGTGGTTTGAAATCTGCCTTTCCATGCATAGGCGGCTGCTATCATGTGACTGGCTTAGTCAATTTGTGAAGCCTCACATGAACTGACACTTGCTAATTAGCTCAGTGAGATAGAGCATTGTCCTTCATGCCAGAAACTGTGAGTTCAAGCCTCAACTGATGCAAAATGCACATTAGAATGCCACTTCTCTTTTCATCTTCCTATTCTCCACTTGTTGCTCAGAATTGCCTAAAAATTGCCCGGCACCGACCATTGCTGTGCAGCAGCTATAATTTCACTTATTTCTAGCCTGTATTTTCTCAAATCAAGTATACATTTCTTATATTTAGATAGTTAACTTTTGCAGTATGTCTATGCTGTTTCCCTTGGGAATATGTTACCATACAGAAGTTAGATACTCTTGAAATGACATTTCACCTGGATTTTAAAACACAACCAGCTGTTCATAGCCATTTTTAGGCACCATAAGGTGTGCAACGTCGCCCAACTGCACTCTGTTCTGTGCAGATGCAAACTTTAGCTTGTTGACATCTTGAATGAGTCACACCATGTCTCCTCACCCTGTAGCTGTGGAATAGCTCAATGGCTCTGAGGACGTCAAACTTGCGGGCCATGAGGAACTTGACGGCCAGCTCCCAGGACAATGGTGACACTCCATGCTGACTGGTCCACTTGTTGATTTCCTCCAGAAACTGCTTGGTAGCCTGAAACAGACCAAATTGCAGTCACATACATTTTGTATTCCCATAAAGTTAGCTTAAGATCAGGAAGGAAGTGAAACTGGGCTTTAAACTTGATATCCTTTGAGGAAGTGCTACATGTATATGGCCTCATAAAATGTGACAGCATTTCGTGGCATGGTACAAAGTTTAGGGTAGTGTGTCATACAGGACAATGGGGATCCTGTTCAGTGTGACAGTGTTTGTGTATGTACAATTATGAGTATATAAAAAAAAAATCACTTATCATGAAATAAACTGATCAGGTGAAAGCTATGATCCCTTGGTGTTACTTATTAATCCACTGAGGCCATAAAGGGAAGGCAGGCCAACCAAAGTTTTTCTCATTTATTTTCAGTCTTACCTTGGGGAATTTTTCATAGCAACAATAATGTGACATAAATTTCATATACAACAGGTGTGGCTAACGAGGAAAAAAGAACTGCAAAACAAAACAGGAATAACATGTAAACTCTGGTGCTTGGGTTGACTGGAACAAGGCAAACGAATTTTGGGGAAGTGAGGACATTTTGGCCAGTAATGACTTTCAAAAGGGAACTTGACATTACTGGTTAGGATTGGACCAATGTCCAACCCCCGATCCTGTATATACAGTGAGTACACAAACATGACGGGTAAAGCAGTTGGGCTCCTAGTGAACTGGTTATCTATGATGTGTCAAGGCACCAGGATGAAACACCAATCTGCTCTGTACTTCTAGTCATCAGAAATCAATTGATCACTTAATTCTTCATGAGCAAAACATTATATGTTTGGTAGCAGGATTTTTTTAAAGAGGTCTTTCACATTTTGCACATCTCAAAATTTGACATCCATGCCTCTCACCTTCCACATAATAGTGAATGAGGAAGGAGAACACAGAAAAACCTATCTAGAACTAGAGATCATAACTGTTTCCACTATAGTTCCAGTTAAGGCCTGATAGCTTTCAAAGTGGAAAAAAAAAAAAAAAAAAAAATCAGTACACGTAATACATTCATCTAACTGTGCCTTCTCTCAAGAGTCAACTGAAAACTAATTTTAACTAATTTACTTTGAATTACACCTCCTGTTATATTAGGGTGTTTTTGTTTTTTGTCATTCCTTATTTATGTCTTCTGCACATCTGTTAAATTATGTATAGCTGTGTTTTCATTATGATCTGTGAAGCTCTTTGTACACTGTAATCAAAATATATAGAAATTCTAAAAAAAAAAAAATAGTTTATTTATTCACGGATTTAATTTTGATCCCCTTCACGGACCAAACAAGTCTCCCTAGAGCAACCTAACCATACACTTACACACCATATTAAAGTCATGATGATGATGATCATCCTCTGCATCTTCAACCCACCTGTTTACAATACTTCCTCACTTGCTCCAGAAATTTAAGAAACAAATGTCAATATCTACAACATGTAAATATCTTAATAGCAAGCAGATCATTCCAATAGTATTCAGAAAATTTAAAAAAAGATTGAGAAATGAAAAACATCACAATACATATTGGTGTGCATATAAACTTCTAAAAATAACCAGTCAAATTTAGTATGTTATCTCAAACCACAAATCACCTTCAACCTATCTTGGAAATAGCTTCTGCATAAAGACAGACAAAATTCATTTGAGGACCATTCTGTGCCACCTCCATCCCCCTCTCCCAGGACAGTTATCAAGTCTGCAACCAGTGGACCATCAAAGGGCGACAGAGGAGGCAATGAAAGCTCGCACTCAAAGCAAAGGGGTTCTGCTTCTCTGGTCAGGCACAGCAGCGGCAGGGCATGCATGGGAGACAGGAAGTCAGGTTGTGGGAGTCCACAGCTCTTCAGGAATACAAAACGATCACTGATCCTGTAAGACAGGATGCCACTGTCTCTCCTCAGGAAAGCCAGGGCTTTCAGAGACAACCGGGTCTGCAGCTTAGGGTCTGTTCAAATGGCTTAACATGCAAAGGGTGAAGGATGATCACGCCGGGCAGGGCTGGGCTAAGATCATTTCATTCTCCATTTTCACAATCTGAAGCGTTGGCTATTCTTTTGCTGATCTTTGCAATGCATCTAACGCTTGATCTCTGATGTTTTCAACCCAGTCCCCAAATTTCAGCATCAACAAATGGCTTCTGAAAAATTAAAAACAAAAAAAGTTGACTTCTCTTAATCAATCTTTGTGACCACAAAATTAATTATGACCCTTGCTACTATTATGATGCCATAATGACCTTGGAGTACGTTTCATTCTGACAACAGGTCGAATAAACATGACATAGTAGGTTCAATTAAAATCTCCATCTGGATCACAGTTCTCCATCACAGTTAAGGCATAGATAAAGTATGCTGAGTGTAAGCATATAGATCTACAGAGTAGATACAAGTCAAAATGTGCTAAACATCTTGTATGTAAACAATTAAGAATACACTTTTCTTGTTCAGAAGAGACAAAATTGAAAAAGCTCTCTTTTTTCAGCATGATAACTAATATTCTGTGGATCAACAAAGTCAGCGTCTCTGTTACTATGATAGAATCAGTCATGTTCACGAATATGTATGGGACAGTCCAAAGGATTAACACATCTGGATTCCTGAATTGTGCGGTATTGCCCTTTAACAGGCAATACACCACTCCTTTTTAACACCGATCCTCTGCTCCATGTCGTTGCAGTGTGTAGCCTTAATCCTCCAGTGCGTGCCAAAGACAACTTCCTGTCAGATTGCTGTCAGGTACACTCGGGTTTCCAAGATTTCATTGGTCTGACAGCTGCTTGTTCTCTCTTAGCCTTTTAAGGAGAGCCTGCCAACTCCAGGCAGTGACCCTCTGTTCCTTGAGAAGCCAGTCTTGTTTGGTTTTTCTGCACTAGGGGCCATATCCGCAAGAGTGGAATTTGAGCAGGGATGGACAAGTTTGTTTTCATGATAGTGCACCAGAATTCAGTGGAAGGCTCGCTGCGGAGGAGTGACTTATTGAATTCCTCAAGGATACATAAATATTTGCCTAACTTATTTTTATTCTGATATGGCAGGAGCGTTTTCTCTCAGAGTTTTGCATTATTAGTTTGAAAGCACTTAATTCTGGCTTACACTGTTTCATGCAAGTCCAAACAGACTAAAGCGTTCTTGTAAATATCAAGGACTCCACACTACATAACTCACCAGGCTTAATTTTCCTCTATCTTTGTCTGGTTCAGTGCTCCCTGCAGCCTCAGTCGGTTGTCCTGACATACTGAGTGTGCATCCCTCTTCCCAATTAAGAGCCGAATTACATAATCCTTTTAGCTGTGGCAGCTGTCGTATATTGCTTGGGGTTGTTCATTGATGCTGTTGACAATGGCTGTCGATACCTTATTGATTAGGCTAGCTATGGTGAGGGCCTGCTGCGCTGGCAGCCAGTGGAAGAGGCTGGGATTCCTGCTCAGATACATGGCAGCCGTCAGCTGAGACCTCTGGGAGTGTCATGGTGTCATAATGCAACACTGAAGGTGCCCACCTGATACAAGCTCACAACTGTGCCCATCTGTGACACAGAGGGCCATAAGGGATAAAGGATAACATGAATGGGAATGTGATGTTAATTGTAACACGCAGTCATGGAAATACAACAAACAAGCTTTAGTTTCTCAGGTTTTACTGCCAATAAAGTGCCACTTTACCTGCAGCCAAAAAAAAGTGAGTTTGTTGACATTACTGTCTGTAGGTTTACATGCCTCACAATGTATAAAAATTGACCTTCAGACATTTAAAAATCCTAATAATTTCAGAACATACAGCAGGTACTTACTTTTTACTTACATGCATCGATAAGAATAGTCAAGTCCTGCCAAAGGCCTGTGGATATTTGAGTAATGATGTTTACAACTTTTCACTAACAAAGCTACTACTGATTATGACTTTTTATTATCAACCTGCATTTGTGAGTATAATTCTTGAAGACATGAAAGGCAACCTTTGTGCTTAACCTCTGGAGTTTAAAATCCCCAAAAGCAGCTACTGTTATTTGCCTTCGCAGAGCAGTATTCTCGTTTGACATTATACAACAGTATAACTATATGATATGAGGCCAATACAAACCAAAGTAACAGAGTTAAGGCACCATATTGTGATAGTTAAGGAGAAATGCATTCATACTATTTGACAAGGTAAAAATGGCAATATATATTTCATTTTTTTTTTAATACAAAATCTATGACTTTGATGCCTTGCGACATCACAGAGAACAGTGTTAACGATTAGAATGGAATTAATTCCATTATTTTAACAGCAAAATATCTCACTGCTTACATGGAACCAGTATCACATCACATTATCAGAAAACAACAGCTTGCCATTAATGAGTGTCTCCTGGGAAATATGAAATATTTGAATCAATATTTTTATGAAATACACAAAGTACCGAATCCCTGCAGGGGAAAAAAACTCTTTGGGTCCAATTAAGGTACGCATAAACATCAAATATCTTCCTTAAACTAAAACAAGGCTGATGTTACTGTTATGTTATTCAGACTGTTCAAAATGTCCTCTGAACATGCAATGCAATATATTCAACTGTTCCATATTGTTCAAACACTTCTGTATAATAATTTTGGTGTGCCTCCACCTACAGCCTGGACCCTCGTGCGCTTTCTCATCCCATAATGCTCCATGCAGCCTTCTTTTTGCGGCAAATACTCATAACATTGCTACATCTGATGCTGGTACTCAAGATCCCATTTGTCTCTAGCTACTTCTAACTGTAACTGGTTGAACCCTGCCTGAGCTGAGGTGTAGCTGACTGAATTCATGGTGACTGGTTTATTTAGCATGCCATTTCCTGCCCTGCTCTTCTGTGTGACACACAATTTTGCTGTGTGAATTAATGACAGAAAGAAAATGTTGATTGTGTGTGGCAAGGAATTATATGGCAGCGCTGATTTGTATGTTCATGTTGAGCCGCTTTCACACATGAACTTTGCACAACATGCTGCACAGTCAGGTGTGCACTTCAGGCGGAGTTGCCCTTTCACACATGTAGCACAGCAGCAGACTGGCCATGTCAGATGCGTTCACTCCTACAGGAAATACTTTGTATGCTTTAGGCAAGGGGTGGTGCCTGGGTGGAGCGAGCAGGCAATACTTATACATAAACAATATAGAGAGGCAAGCAGAGGAGAGTATGAAGCAGCTACGCTCCACGAATGAAGATCCCACTGGAAAGAGAAAGCTGCAGCGCCTGCTCGCTCGCTGTGCCTGTCCCGGACAATTTCCTGTTCTAGTCACACATGGATTCAGCTGCACGTTCTGCGCACTTAATACCAGGGAGCTGGGAGGACAAAGTGCACAACAATTTATGTGGATATTTGTGTTAACACATACAGCTCCACCGGCTAATGTCAGTATAAGCTACGGGGTTCAGTGCATGTGTGAGAGGGGCTTTGGAGACATGACCCAAACTAATCTTGCTAATAAGCCTTATAAACCAGATTTTGATTAACGGTTAATGGACATCGGTGAATGAATTCATGCATGGCTCCACATGAAGAAAATTCAACTGAGAGGCTAAGAAAAATGGTGCATGTTACAATGTCATGATGGCAGTATGATTCACCAGACAAACCAATGCATTCGGTAAACTCAGTTAAAAATAAGGATTTTTTAAAATCTATTATTACTCTTGAGTACCATCTTCATAATCTATCATCATTTGAGAGTTCCAAACAGTCACTTACTATAATAAAAATTGAGTTTTAGGGGCTGCATTTTCTACAGTAATCCATTGCAGCAGGGCTGGGTGGGCTTTAGGTTCCCTTGTAGGTTGACAATATTGTCTGGACCCTGATAAGACCAACCAGCTGTCCAACGAAGTGACAATATCCTGCTTGGTGGAGCTGAAATAGCTACTTGTCTTACTAGCACTGCAAAGATATGCTAGTAATTGTTTTCATGGCTCACATTAGTATAGAGCTCACTTACAAAAAACACTTTGGAGGCTTGTAATAGTAGAGCTGATGTGACAAAGTCCACATCGTCCACTTTGCTAGTCCTCCTTCTTGAATGATTGGCAAGATAATCCTTAGTATAATGGTGGAACAAAATCCAAAATCCGGGAACAAAACACAATGAGCGTGACGTTTTATCCAGCTAACAGTTACTGTTAATACTACTGGAGGATAACAGCTGTTGAAGAGTCAGTCAAACAGGGGCTGGAGGAATAAAAACTGAGTTTGTGTTCTGATTGGATTGCTCAACTCTTAGGTGTCAAAGTAATTTTTAATCCCCAACAAAACCTCATGGGACTCAGGAGAAATTAAATGAAAGGGCTCTCTGAAGATTCTCAGAGTTTCAAGATGTTTGACCAATGATGACAAAAAAAAAAATTACAGAGTTTGCTTAGTTGATGAAACATAAAAATATATATCACTTAAAACTGTATGTAGCACAACCACACCGCTAGCTTTACAGGCAAGAAAACTTTGCTGCATCTTCGTGCTAGCTTTCAACACAGTCCACCAGGGCAACCACCTTCCGCTTTACAAACTATAATGAAGTTCCTGTGTGAAAATGGAAAACAGTCCAATTAAATAGATCTTTTAATTGCCCACTCAATAATAGTTGCAAACCATTGTTAATGCCAAGCTCAAACGAAGTGAGGAAAAAAACAAAAACAAAGCCCAAACCTTCTCAAACCTAAAATGTTGTTTTTCTACATCATCATTAGTTGTCATTGTTCATAGACTACGACAGTGTTTCCTTTCAAAAGTTACACCATTAACATTAAATGCCTATCAAAGAATGAGATGGATAACTGGAATTCAAGAACAGAGAAGACAACAGCTCAAAACCCCATTACTGTATCTATGTCCCTCTTGAAAACAGGAAGTTCACAGTGCAGTCACATACAGCATTTGATCTTCCCCGCCTTAACATGACGTCAGAAGAAAATGGCTGCCATGTGAACGTGGTCTTTCGGCATTTAATTTGACGGCTGATTGGCATACAATGTCGTATACCTTTAACAGGTTTTTTATTACCACCGACTATAATACATTGCCTCTGCTGCCATCACATCTGATGCTGCATTCACTGGAACATGGAACTTCCATCTTGTACATTTTCAGCCAGAGACAAAACGAGGTCATGGTGTCAATTTTAGGGAAACATGTATGTTCTTAATTCAGAGTGCCCCCCTTCCCATGAACAGTGTTGTCAATGTTACAGTGAAATATGTCTTGCATTTCACTGTATTTGACTGAACTATGAACTTCCTGTTTTCACGAGGGACACAGATATGGCAATGGGGTTTTGTTGCGTGCTCATAATGAAATTCCAATTATTCATCTCATCCTTTGATTGATGTGATGGTAACGGCTTAACTTTTGACAAAAAAATATATATATCATGGTCTATGAATAACGACAACTAATGATAACGTAGAAAAACAACATTTTAAGTTTGGGGGCGGTCCACTTTCACTTTGGGGGCGGTTCAAAAAGGCCTTCAGGATGATCCCAGGATGGTGGTGAAAAAAAAAAAAAAAAAAAAAAGTCGGTTCTCGAGCCCTGACTGCTGTTGCCAAGTCGGTCCCATTTGGCTTGAATCAATACCAAAACAGGAAGTCAATAACGTCACTCACTCCCTATTCCCCACTTTCTTGCTCTCTACTGCTTCCTGGGAGTAGACATAGCATGCTCTTTAAAGCACATGATGGGAATGCACACGCATGCACGCACGCACGCACACACACTCGCACTCTAACACATACACTCCCCCTCCCCCCAGTCTAGTGGAAATGCTTTTAACAGCTGCCTTTAGAATGAAGTTCCACCATACTGTTGTGGGCTCCCAAGACACACACACACACACACACACACACACTCTGAATCCCACTATGTTTCTCACACTTGCATCCCTCTCTCTCTCTCTCTCTGAG
>OMLB01014957.1:52987-70414 GCA_900302555.1 Myripristis jacobus
TTAACAGCTGCCTTTAGAATGAAGTTCCACCATACTGTTGTGGGCTCCCAAGACACACACACACACACACACACACACACACACACACACACACACACACACACAGTATCCACCCACCATCTCACCCCCCACAAGGCTAGGGATGTAATAAGGGCGTCCGGTGCCCTAGCGGGGCCCTGGCCTACTCAGGAAATGAAGTAGCCAGATAAGGCTTTCTGCTGGCCAGATGATGAGTAGTCAGGGGGAAGAGCAACACTGTCAGCCCAGAGAGAGAGTGGCATAAGCCGCACGGAAAAGGAAGAGGAAAAAGAAGAGAATTATATATATATTAAAAAAAAAAAACAAGTGGCAAAAGGATAACTTGTCCAACACACTAACCCCTGTATGTTGGCAGCACATTTGGGAGTAAATGGGATGGTTTACAGGAATAATACCAGCTCAGTTTGCTGCTTTGATTTGAATGTTTTCTTACTCGGCAGACTCTTCATACCACTAGCTTTCTATGGTCAGCTTAAATGGATGAAAACCAAAGCAGACTAACTTTTAATATTAATTTGTATTTAGTCTGTACAGGAACAGTCATCCAGGTATACCTACAATCAACCTGAATGTCCCGTGCTCCATTCCCTCTCACAGCTTCTGAGTTCACAAAGCTTTACCCATTATAACATTCTTCATAAGTTATTCATTGCTTTCCTCGGTAGGCCTATGCAACACACTGGGGCTCTAATGCTGGAGCTCAATAATACATGACTATTATGGGATTTTTGCCAGCGAGAGAGATAAGAATACTGCAGCCCAAGTTTCATTTTGACCTTTTTTTACTAATAAATTCTTCATATGCTGGGTGCAGTGGAAGGTAAACCCACCTAAACTCGTTCTACCAGCTTCACAGGCTGAAATACATCTTTATGACAGAAATTCAAAGCTAGGCTATACACTACAACAAGTAATAAAACTGATGTAAGTTGTACTAAAATAATATTTAAAAAAAAAACAAAAAAAAAACTGTTACGGTATACTTGATATTTGTTGACATTTGCTTTGTGGTGGTTTGGTAAGGTTATAGTTTACCTCCACATCACTGTTTGCCTGACAGCATAAGCCCCAAGTTTTTACTGCATTACCCGACCAGCCAAAGCTAGACCCAGACGGCATTTTAGACTTGACTGAGCAGCTTTCCAAACGTACACACCACCATAACTGGACTCGTTTGAACCCTGAAATTAACATTTTACTCCGGGGGAGGCTGGTAAATCGACGGGGCCTGTTTCGCAACACCGGAGTCCAACCACTGGAGCGGAACTCGCAGTGATGCAACGAACAATAATGCGCCAGAAATCGATACAATATTTCCGTTCTGCATTTAGGACGATTTCGCAACAACTGCACCACTGCACACGGCGATTCCCACTAACAGCGGTGCGCACAAGCAAAGCACAGGCCAAATACCTCCAGGTAGGGCTGTAGTTTAAATATTTAGGCGGTGTCACGGTGAAGAAAGGTGACGATAAAGATAGTTAGGGCCTACCTGTTCTTCCTCCGCCGATAAACTGGCTGCCATCGTCTCTCCGTTGTCGGTATCACCTTTATCAGGATGTGCTCTTCTCATCAAGTGGGAAACACGGAGATATTTTTTGACTGTCTGCCCCTCGTGTAAAAGCTGGGTTTAGGGGTTGTCCCTCTCTCTCTCTCTAAGTTGAAGGCATTTGAAACGATGTAGATATAGCGGAATGTGTATTTTTTTCCCCCCAACCCTTCGTGATGTAGTCTAGTTTGAGTGCAAGACACGCAGGCCAGTTAGCCCGAATCTGCCCAGCCAAAACTACACGAGAAAAATCGCTGATGTTGTGTCAAATTTCGCCGAACAGGGGAAGAAGAAGAACAAGAAAAAAAAAAAAACAGCATTCAGTGGCTAGACGTGGCTTTGCGACGGACTCGATGCTGGCTGGGTTTTAACCATGGTCTACCGCTCATCCAGTGTGTGTGATGTTAAGGCTGCTGGTCACTGGGGCATCCACGCCATGAATTGCAAGTTTTTTATCCCTGAACGTCGCCTTTATATCGTGAGGCAGCCAGCGGCAGCACCAAGCAGTGCGAGGTGGTTTCTGTATGCTGCTCTACCCCCTGGTGGTTAACTCCAGAAAACGACCAAAGCCCCACGACCTCCGCCTTCATTCATAAAAATAGGCAACAAAACAGGAAAATCACCATTATGAGTGTCAGCTTTTGGGAAAGATGTCCATGCGGGCTACTGAAAACTGTCCATAATAAAAACAAACGTAGACAGATGCACTTGTTCCTATTTGTGCCAACTCACCACCATATAGGCCTACCAGTAATATTCTTAATACTTGATTTGGTGCCTCTGTGGTGACAATTTAAACTGCTTAAATAGAAACACTATAATATTCTTGCAGAGTTACTTTGGCTGTAACAGTTACCTGTCTAAAGGTTATTGGTGCATCCAAGCCCTGAGCTGCTCTTTGGACCAAAACACCACTGCACTTGTGGAAAAAAAAAAAAAAAAGCAAGACAGCAAATTAGACCGGAAAGTATTGGGCTTGGCAAAGGATGGTAGTTAAGTTCATTGGAACAACACTCGAGACATAAATAGCCCTTAGGAGAAGGAGCAACTCTAATCATATAATAATCTCTCCAGGAATATTATATCCCTGGGAAAAAAAGAAAACCCTGAATCATGAGTGCCACAGACACACTTGCAAGAATATTATGGTGATATTTCAGGACGCCTCAGAGTTCAAGGCTAGAGTTGGCTTGATTGATAGATTATTGATCTTTATGTTTTGAAATGTATTTGTTAAGACTAAAAAATAAGAGGTGTTGGTAGTGCCAAACAGATTTCATTGTAAGAACTACCTCTCAAACGAGCTGCAGATTTTACACAAAAAACTACCTGGATAAAAAAAGACAAACACTACATTCAGATTGTTATTTTCATTATTCATATTTATTCAATTCTCTGACCTGCAATGTTTCTATAACAAAACACGGGGAATGAGATATTTACAGGCTACTGGTGTTTACTTATTCTCCACAAATAACAAGATCCCATAATAACTGTAAATGATGAGGCGTGAGAAAGTCTGTGTTGGAGAGCAAGGGAAAAGGGAGTGGACAACAATAGACTTCCTGTCAACCAGCTGACGTATGGGATCATTTGGGAAAACGTGATTGGCAATCCATAAGCCCCGCCCACTTAATGTGGTAAACCTGGGGCAAAAAAAAGAAACAGCCCTCCTCACAGTCCTTATTTTATTGCATTAAGGATTTAGAGATGAAGTGCTGAGTTACCTCAGTGGGGCCTACAAGAAACACTACAGAGAGAGATCCAGTCATGTAGAGTTTTCCAGAAACACCAACACATCAAAACCAGTATGATGTGCTTTACTGTACGATGCTACTATTCATCACAAACTACTCTGAGTCTGATGTGCTCTTTACACTAGTAAGTTGAAAGTGACTACAGGTGTCATGTAAAAACTGCAGCAAAATCCAGCTGATTATGGTTTGTGTAAACAGAGTCTCAAATATTACCAAAATTGCAGTGAAGGTGATGGGGAAAGCTGTTTATCCATCCCTTCAGAGCATTTACAAAACAGTGGTGGTCAGACAGGCACACAGGATTCTGAAAGACCCAGTTAGTATTCTGTTGCCGGAGTACCAGATCCTACCTCCAGGTAGACACTTCAGGGCTAGTAGGTATAAAAGCAACAAGTTTTCCTTTATACCTACATCCATATCACTTCACAATAAAACACCAGCACTGTTCCCTCCATAGTAAGAGTATGCACTTTATATTCTTTCATTTTATACCCTTTTTACTGACAGCACCTTATGGGGATGATGCCTGTATGCTGCCTGTCCGGTGGCCGTAGGTTAACATATACATGCTGGCACTGTCATTTCTGTATATTGTAAACTACAGTATGTGTATATTCACTGCCACTGTCTTTTTGTATAAGACATTGTGTATTGTTGTGTATGTTGTGTAGTGTGATGTGGTGTATGCAGCTGTTTATCAGCACCCGCTCAAGGAGCTCAAGACAAATTTCCTGTAAGGACAATAAAGTTTATTAAAAATAAATAAATAAACAAATTAATTAATAAACCCACAAATTAACAAATGTACGGTATGTTGATTTCAAATTTTGGTTGTGTTACATGGTAAACACCGGTAATGTCTTTTGAAGTACTGGGTGTTTTGTTAACCAGCCAGGCTAAACTTTTTGTGTCTGACAGGTGCTGGAACAGTTGCAGGAGAAACAGAGAGCTGTTTTTCGTAGAAGTCTTGTGACAAGTTCTTCACAGAGATCACACTGACCTTCGGTAACCTGAAGAGTGTAAGAGTGTGTGTGTGTGTGTGTGTGTGTGTGTGTGTAGGAGACAGCGCACTCTGAGATGTGTGACTGTGAACTGACAGGTGCACAGTTCCTGGAAAGCGATTGAGGATGACTAATAACTAAATTCTTGCTCTTTACCACATGCCTGATTTTGCACTCAACCGCCTTCTCAGTTATGAGGTGACCCAATATGAGATAAAAACAATTGACTGTGCTGCATGTCTGCATTTCCCATCCAATTTAAGACCTCCATCATTTCCCGACTCAAATAGAAGTTTACAGGACTCAAATCATTTGGGTTTATTGCGCAACCTAAACATTTGCATGTGTTGACCACCAAAGGTTGAAAGTTGAATTGAATCCTAAAACAAAAATTGGAATTGCTATTTGAAGTTAAACTGGCACAACCCATACAAACACTGTTCCGACCCACAAGTAATGATGTGGGCTAACTGATCTCATTTCCTTGTCTATTCTACGTTTAGACAGAACTGAAATCTCTCTGAAAAGCAGATATGATCACCCTCTGTGATATGTGATCTCCCCTGAGATGCTCTTACACTGTTATGTTATCGAGCTGTAATACTCTGCAGTTTGTAGCTGTAATTTGTGATGAAGTGTGGTAATTTACTTTTAGGGGGGGTATACCCATGTCTTCAAAATCAACCTTTTCTACTTCTGTTGAACTGAGTGATTTCCTACATTTCACCTAATGACTTTCAACAACCCCCAGAGAACAAACATGAATTTGTTCCATTCCTCACCGCGTAGGTAGAGGGAGAAATCACCAACACATTGGAGTGGGAGGTTTTCTAGTAAAAAAAAAAAAAAGTGTGTTGTGCTCATTACCAAAAACACATGTTTTGGGGCTGCACTGTGTTATCTTAATGAAGGCCAATGACAGTGGAAAAATTGGCACCTCTGCCTTTTGCATTTGTCCCTGTATGACTGTGAAATGACAGTGCAAAATGGTGAGTCCGACGGACTGGCAACAAAACCTGATGTTCATCATTGATATTTGAGATAGCTCACACACCGCTGATATCAAACTCTATTGTAGCTTTGCTGGAAATGTCTCAACATGATGTCATCGCAAAAAAAAAAATAGTTCAGAAACATGACATATCACCATTTGCTTCCAAAATGTCAGCTTCCTCAAGACTTATAAAAATAAATAACATCAAGTTACCTTACTTCCTAATAAGCACTGATTACATCTGGAGCTAGTAACCTATGACAGTGCTGGTAGGTGTCTTTTGGCAGAGGATGTGCTGGCAAAAGCCACTGAAACTATAGTCACAACTATGGCAAGGCACATTCACATCTTTCCTGTTGACAGCCAATTTCCAGCTAGGGCTTCACAGTTACGCAAATGGTACAATAAGCTTGCTGCAGAGGGGAAGACGCTCATGAATTCTGCTGATCAGGGCTGGTATCAGCAGTATGAGTCATGTTGTGACGCTAAGCAAATGCTGGAACATCCTCTACTCACATTTACACTGACAGTGAATGTCTAGACAGTTCTCAGGTGGTTGCGTGACAACCTGATGTAAAATTCAAATCAACACATTTTAAAAATCTACCCTCCAAATTTAGAAACAAGTCTGCAATGGAAACTGTTGTTCTTTTTTTTCTCATTATTCAGACTTTATATTGTAGACTATTTAGCATTATATCCATTCCTGGAACTTCTGCCTATTTTCTGATGTTCAAAATACCACAAAATTCCAGAAATTTTAACACCTGTGGGACTGCTGTTATTAATACATTTGTGCAGCAATAGCGGGTTGATAAAAAAAAACATTTATTCAGAGAAATACATATTAAAACCTTCAGTCTAGAGAGAGAACAACTTTCAATTTCTAAAAGCAAGTGTTAAGAGTCCATATCACTGGTAAAGCCCTTCTTAAGGGCTTTTTGTTCAGCCTGGTGTCAGCCCCCAGGATAGTAAAACAACGCTTTGCCCACCTCACCATTCTATAAACAGTATTGATAGTAGAGGCCATTCATATTTGCCTGACTGATGCTCAAAATAACAATCTGCTCTCAATAGATATCAATTAATCCAAGTGCTGCAAGTGGTAGAAAAGCTGCACTACTGCAAACAACAAGGTAAGTTTGTTGCATGAGATCTATTTTATTCCAAAGTGCAGCACAGCAGAATGATGTTCCCTTGACTGAGACATCTGTGCACTGAACGTGGCACTTTGGAATAAAATGGATCTGCCGTCTATTTGAGATAAGAAACATCTCACCCTCTTTTTGGACTGTCTGCTGATGTCCTACTGATTACTATGGTGCTATGAGAGCACTACTGCATCACAATTCTGGTACCCTCAAAAACTTAGGTCAGTGGTGGATTTTGTATTTTTAGCCATGAAAAGAACATATAGCTCTACTAATCTGCACGCTGGAGGTGTCTTGAGCCGCTCTGGATTAGAATTAGCCATGCTTTGCAATTGGTCAATCCTGCAGAACTATTCAGAGGAGTTCAAAGAGCCATATGTAGGCCACCAACACTCTAAAACGCTGAGTTACCAATTAGCATTTTGTTCACTCAAAGCATCCCTCTCAGTTCTCCATCTGTGCCTCCTTTATTGGCTTTTGGGGCAAATACGTAGGCGCGTCTCCGTCACCTTTCTCTTGGCTGGGGGTGGACAGGTACTCTAACTCATAGCGTCCATTAACATCAGCCGGGCGGACCTCGACTGATGTTTTCTTGTGTTCGAGGATCTGTTGAAGCTGGTGGCTGGCATAGTCAGGCTTGGTGGTGAGGGGTCCTAAGGGAACCTCTATACCCAGAATATCAGTGACCATGTATGGGCGCAGCCAGCCTACGAGAGGGGTGCTGCCAGGGGTGTAATGGGTCTGACGGTGGTAAAAGAGCAGACCGTCCACCTGCAGCCAAACACAATGAAGCCGCCTTCAGATTTAAAACAATCAAACTCTGATGAAATGAAACCAAAATGTATTTGTTTCCATATCAATGCAATCGTGACTATAAGAAATCAAAATAGTTTACAGCTTAGAGCTTAGGCATATAGATTCAGCTGACATTTTTCCATATGTGTGTTTGTAAAATAATAATAATAATAATAACAATAATAATAATAATAATACTAGTACAATGAACAATAGTTATTCTTACACTGAAGCTGTACTCGGCAGTCAGAGCTTTCTGAATCGACTCCTCTGTGCAGGCTGTGCTTTGGAGGCTCACAAATCGGAACTGTTGGACAAAACAAAACCAGAGCACTAAGTTTTTAGATCCAAACACAACCTCTCTACATGTCAAACAAGAAAAGTTCCTCTCTAACAGTAAGGTTGCTCTTCAATAACTAAACCTGATTTCTCCTGTTTTGGGCTGAGTACAGCACAAACATTGAGGATTAAAGAGCTGAACTTGCAAAACTGTGTGTAGTGGCCACTTCAGTGCCCAATAAATACCAACGGCAATGACTGCCTTTAATTCTCCTTTGTCTCATTTCCCCCTGAGGTGTTTGAAGTTGAGGTTCAAGCCTTTATTTGCCCCATGTGAGAAACGTGGGTGCAACAAGGAATAAAGGACAACACATACAAGCAAAAATAAATAAATAAAACAAATTAAATAAGCATATTGCAACTTGAAATAGCAATAAGAAGTGCAGAAAATGGGGAAGGAAGCGGGCATGACATCTTCCTATTACAGCTTAAAGTTTCAGGCTTTTTTACTGTGCTGCTGACACTGACAGGGTTGCGCTTGGCGATCTCCGACAGGCACTCTGCCTCCTGGACTTTGGACTGGAGCCAGTAGAAGCGGAACTCAGTCTGTTGATGAGAAAACAAGCACCGTAAACAAACCCTCCCCCCCTTTCAAATTCCGAGAAAATCAAATGGGCAATGTGGCAAAGAGGCACATCTGTGGTCCAGACATCGCTACTTAAGCAATTAGACAAACATTCTTGGATTGCTGGCAGATTACAAGTCAGTCATACCGGGCAGTCATAGACAGGGTGACCTCTCCAGCACATGACATCCAGGATGTAATAGGTTCTGTCCACTTCACTGTAAATGCAGTCGAGGATAGTGTAGTCTGCATGTGGGACATACAAAGCACCAGTTAGATGCACTTATTTACAGGTAGTTGGCAGTTAAAATGACAAATATATCTGCAGAGGTTTAATGGGTTTGACTACTTCACTGGGTGCTGAGATTTCTGGATGTCCAAACTCACTTTCTGGTCTGTATTCTTTTGGACCATGAACGGCCCATCTTCTCAAATTTCAACACACTCCCAACAGACTTAAATGGGAAAATATGAGCTCTGTTAACGTTTATTGACATCGCCTTCGAAATCCTATCAAGTTATGTGTTGTACTGCTCCACTGAAGCTGCCTTGCTCCACTGCACCTCAGCAGTGGGCGTTCTCACCCAGAATTCAAACAAGCAATCTTCCATGAACAAAGTGGCTTCTACTACCTCTATGCTATTACTTCTGTTATTAAACTACAACAGGCACATAACATGACCTGTATGTGAGATAACTTTACAGGTGAGCAGGAGCCAAAGGGAGTTGCTTCTAATAATTACTTGTATTACTAAAATGCTCTTATCCTTTCCTTGTAATGAACCGCTGAACTCCAGCTCAACCAACCAGCCCACCTACCTTTTCCCATGGCCGAGTTGTGTCGGTTCCCACCGGGCAGCAGGGAGGGGAAACGGTTCACACAGTAGCCACTTTTAGTGTATGCTGCAGTTGAGCCCTTTAAAAGAAAGTCATAGCAGAGAGGATACGACTGAGCCCAGAAATGACTGTTGCCAAAATGACAACCGAGGCACCATCATAAGATCTGTTATGTTCCATGTGCTGATGTACATGGTTTCCAATTTGAACAGAAGATTAGACCAGATATTGTTTGGTTTCTTCTACCCTGCCTCTTACACTCTCCGTCCCTTTACAGCTGTTTGTGAATACTGGAGTGCACTGCATGCCCAAGTGACTTTAAGCCAAACTTTGTCTCTGCTTTTGCTGGGATCATATTATACCCATTGAAAGTTTTGCCATTTGTAAAGTAGTTGGGCTGATCACTTGCTCCTGTTTTTGGCGTTTGAGGAAGGGCTGGGTGATATATCGATACCATATTGATATGATATGATATATAAAACTAGATTGTCTAGGATTCTGGATATCACAATATCAAATGGCATAATTGTTATCTTCTCTTGTTTTTAATGGCTGCATTACAGTAAAGAGATGCAGTTTTCTGAACTTATTAGACTGTTGGAGTGCTTTTATTCTTTGTCTCTACCTGCTTGATCAATATATCCAAATTACTGTGATTATTAATCAAAAATCTCTTTTGTCCAAATATCTTTGTGTCAATAGCTATCTTCTTAATATCAACAAAACATCAGTCAAAGATATCATGATATTTGATTTCGTCCACATCACCAATCCATAACTTGAAGCACAAACTTGAGAAAGTTGTAAACTAGAGTAGCAGCCTAACCTAGCTAACTAACCATAATGATCTAACCTAACCTAACTTAACATAATCCATTTGATGTACATTTTTACCGAAAATGCCTTACAGCACCATGACTGGATACATATTTATGGCAAATGGCCCAAAAGGAAATCAAACCCCTAATTCCTGGCAATGTTTTTGCCATGTTCTCCCCTTTGAGGTGGATGGGAACTTCAGAGATGTAAGGTTTGTTCTTTGTCCATCAAGCTGGCCAATAATTTGAACGGTGGCAAATAGACTGGAATGTTCTTCAATAGGGGAGATTTGTGCGCATTTGATATTCTTCGGGCAAAGCAAACTGTCTGCTTTTTTTTCAGTTTATCAAAGAATCCATTCTTCCAGATTTCTCTTGCAGAGTGCACTGGGCCATGGCATTTCATAGACCTGCCAACAATGAGGTCAAGCTCTGCAGTGATGAATGCGGAAACAGATGATTGTCAGTGTACATTCATTATGATGCACACTGCAGGATCACGGGGTTGTGGGGTGGAAGTGACCACGGGTTCAGTAAAGGTTCATATGTGCTCAGAGAGAGGAGACCAGTCTATGGGCCAAAGAGTCAGAGCACACATAACAGCATCAGAACTATCAAATACGAGCACCTAATGCTAACAACATGTTCAAACCTTTTCACATCAAAAGCAGTCTACATGGAAAAAAGTTTAATTGGCAATGTAACATGATAAAAATAATTTTTTATTGTATGGAGTTTGCCAGGTGAAAAAAAGTTCTTTAATGTGTGGCCACAATTGAGTAAAGTCACTAAAGTTATGTGGGATTTTGGGCATCATACTATCATAATAAGTGATATCTTTTCCTGGTTTTAAAGGCTACATTACAGTAAAGGGATTCAACATACTCTGCAGCCCATTCCTCTGGGTGCATCAGCTATTTCCTACTCTGTGATTCCATGCCCAACGGAAAACAACTCCAACTGTTTGTGGTGTGTCAGTCCAGTTTAAAAAGAAAAATGAATTCGTTGTAATCTCTCAATCTCCATCTTCATCACCAGAGGATGGCAGTAATATCAATCACAACAGTTTGTTTTTTTTAAATAGGCGCCTACACTTTACCCAGATCATGCCTATACTTTCCATATCCTGCCTACAATTTTACACCCACTCTTTCCATATTGTGCCCACACATTAGTAATTTACATTTGCTTTATTCAATCATGACCACACATTAAAAAAAATAGCTTTCCAGTTATCACTCAGCACGCTCCCTATGATCAAAATTCATTTAGTAAATTCTACACTGCCTGCCTTTAAACTAATTACTCCCTTACGTCCTGAAATTTGGAGATGATGCGACGTGTTATTAGAGATCCCACCAGAGTTCTGGGCAAGCTACACCTACAAATGGCTGTGAATGTTGATAAAATGTGTTAGTCTGTTGCCCATTCACTAAAACAGGCTTGATGTAAGTCCCCAACCCAACCATGCCCATATCATGCCCACAGCTCTGGTGGGATTCATAATAACGCAGCTGTAACAGGTCCTTACCCTTGAGGCAACAATGAGAGATCGTTTCCCCACAGGACACACCACCATCAGCCAATCAGTGTCCAGGTCTGCAGGCACATCCACCAGCCACTCTGACAACATGAGCTAAACGGGAGACCACAGGCTTCAGTTAGTAAACATGGCACTCCATCGTCACCAGCACCTCATTCAAAAGATCAAGAACAATAATAATAATGGGAAATCTGTCAGCATTCAACAAACTGGTGCAAACACAGTGATGCCATTTTGGTCGGTTTTATGCATTAATTCTGCAATCTACAAACTCATGTGCCCTCTTCTGGCCAAATCGGACAGTACATTGCAAAAGTCCACAGTGTAGTGTGCAGCCATTTGCACAGGAACAGGATCTCTCAGTCATTACACTGGTTGATTAGACTGACCTGGTTGGCGTAATGCTTTGGCAGCTTCCTCCTCTCAACTTCCATCCCCTCTTCCTCTGTGGTGGCTTCTTTCTCCCGCTCCCCCTCCTCCTGTTTCTCCATGTCCTCCTCCCCATCACTGTCTGCCCCAGTCCAGTCCCCATCAGCCAGACGCCGAGCGTGGTTGACATAGTTTAACCTTTTTCTGTGATTGGTAAAGGAGGGGGGGAGGGGTCATTCAGACTCTTGCACTGTAGCATTTCTTTAAAAATGAAAACATCTGTGTAATTTACTTATAATATATCATTACAAACAGAATTAATTGAAATATACATCAACATATACTTTATCTAGTCATGAAAAGCATCAATTTGAAATATGTGTTGTGAATTTTTTGTACTAATTTCATTATTGTGCATTTTCATGAAAGGGATAAATAAAAATGAATGAATGAATCTATCTATACCAGTCAATCAAGCAATGCATTACAACATGACAAACATGCACTAAGATAGCAGTCTTGTGATCTGACATCACTGAAACCTGGACCTATTTTGATGCACTGCATTATGGCACAGTCAGTGATTGTCAAAACCTGAAGGACTGGGACCGAGACTGGAGAAGCTGCAACTCAGAACGGAAACAGAAAAAGCTACTGAGGAATGCTGTACTGGTCAGCACACTGACGTTTTCTGCAGGTCGAGGAAGCGCCGGCGTCTCTCGCTCTGCTCCAGGACGCTGTACTTGCTCTTGTACTGTGCCAGCCGAGGGTGGGGGCCGGCGGTACTGTTGGGCTCGCTGGACACAGCGAAGCTGGCCGAGAGGGCTTGGGTCAGGTCATCCATGGGGACTCTGCAAAACAACACAGCACTCATTATTAGGGGTGTAAAACAGAATAGTAAAAAAACCAAACCGTTCAATAAAGTGCAAAACCAAACTGTTAGAAAACAAATCGTTCAATACACAGTAATACACCCTACAAAGTTCTCACCAGTGATGGTTGGCCCTCAAAATAAATGCACTTGACTGAGTTTAATCTATTTTGAACTGGAAGATGAAAGCGCCGTGTTACAAACTGTGAAAGGAAACACCCTCTATATGACAGCCACACAATCATACACTGATGAACTGATTTACTGACAGTATTTTCATGTTTGTTTTAAATAGTCTACGTAGACTAATGTTTTGCAATAAGACAAAATACAGAGAACACTGGAAATGGTAGTGGTTTCTTTTCTCTCTAACGTACAAACAAACCAAACCCGAAATTGTGACCCAAAAACCGCAATACAAACTCAACTGTGGGTTAACTGAACCGTTACATCCCTACTCATTATCCAGGTTTATAGTTGGTTTTTTTTGTACCCCTTATGCCATCCATTCCTGTAACAGAGTATTCACAGCACTGGCACCCTACAAAAATGGAACTGGTGACATTAGTTTTGCTTCTGTACTTGAAGAGTGAGAGCATACATATCCCATTCTTAACTATGTTGGTGCCAGACAGAGTCGAGTCTGCACACTTCAAGTCCATCAATATTATTAACAGCTATAGATGTGATCTTTTGAGCTCAGATAATCTGGAAACATTTACATATGTGTGTGAATACACTGCAAACTGCACTCCACTTTTGCAGCCTACTATACTTTTAAACAGCTCAGTGTAATGACTCTCATGTAACAAACAATGCAATGCCATAGTGTACAAGTAAAACTGCGGCTGTCCAGTGACTACCCTTTACATATATACATATATGTGCATGTACATGTACGTATGCACGCACACATACACACACACATTTTTTTTTTGCTGGTCTGCATCTCTGAGTGTCTTGAGAAGTGCTATACAAATAGCTACATTTATGATTATGCAGTAATGTTACAGAAATAACTGCGTGTTGCCTAAGATACTGTTCTAAAAAAATGTGTTCCTTTCTTCCAGGAATTATAGTTAGATTAAGGAAGACTTCATGCATATGAATTTAACTTTACAGAAGTAAAACCCCGCAAAACTCGAATGCAAGCACTGGCAACTCAACCTTAACCCTCACTCCTTTAGAGCTGCGGCAAGTTAACAAAAACATGTTTGTAGTAACTTGCCAAACACAGCAAAAGAAAAACATTACAGCCAACAATGACAGTATGCATTATCACCAGTCACGGATCAAATCTTCAGATAGTTTTCACTATAATCCCACCAACCAGCATTTTATTGGATTTAGTGTCAACTGAATCAGGATTCACATTTATTTCATATTTTTACAGCCCTCTGTGCCCTTTCAGAAGTACGAGCTACTACTACTGGCCTACTTTAAAAATATGTTCACTGCAGTTTTATGACAATGCAAACTGTGGCGGCACAATAATGAAGCCTGGTTTCTGAATGAATTTCCAATGAATCCCCAGGATCAAATGGGCTCAATAACATGCCATTCACATGAAGTTTGCACTACAGGAGAGTGGATAATGTCTACTTATTAGCTTTGGTGTGTCTGTCTCTCCACTATGATCCCCCTTATTCTACATTTTGGAGATGGGTGCTCCAAAAGACATTTCAAAGTTTAGAAACCCTCCTTACATCCACCTAGCCTGCCGCCTAACAAACTAGCATGATGCTAAACAAGCTAGCAGACACTTCACACTCCGCTAACCACATAACACACAGCTACACGCTTCAAGCTACAAGCGGTTACGATTTCAATATGTCTCTTGGTTCTTCATGGTTATCAACTACAAATGAACGACTACCCAGCCTATTCACAGGAAAATAACATTAAATACCGTGGCTGAAGGAAGCTGCCGCAGAAACGTCACGTTGTCATCTTTCCCACCAGCGGCGACTTTTAGGTGGCCGACTAAAAAGCCGATCTAACCCCGAGTTGCTCATACACTCATACAAGGCGCACCGACACTTGTAGCAATTTAAGATTAAATGGTGACTGTTTTCGTTGCATGTTAGCATTAAAGTAGTAAATGCTGTAGTAAGATACATATATTTCGATAAACCTGAGAGTGGCTCCCACTTTCAACAGTGGGTTTGAGGAGCTCCAGGGAACTTGAGGGTGTTCAAGGCTCCCAGTTCACCTTTATTTCAAATTAGACAACGAGGACTATGAAAAAAAAAATTCAGTTAAAATCTGTGGATGAAGTACAACATGGACATGTATGCAGATCAGTAGAAAACCAAAGTCTTATCATCAGCTGATGCTGTTCTACAGTCTGATGTGCATCTCTCTGGGAGTTTTTGACATGAACATATTTGGGAATATTATCATTACTTTATCTCGTAAGACACTTTCTGACACTGATGAGTGATCTATGAAGGAAGATTATTATTATTATTATTATTATTATTATTATTATTATTATTATTATTGCCTTTGGCGTTATTGTTTTTAGTATAATTTATTAGAATATTAGGCTATTTGATTTCTTTTACATATCATTAGTTTTGTGGTTATTTTGTCGTTGGTGCCTTTACCATGTGAGCCAGTTTTATTCAGCAAATGTTTTATGATTTTATGATATGATTTTCATGGCCGGTCAGAAATGAACTGGAAATTAAAACAAAGTCGACTAAACAAGAATTAAGTTGAAAATATTACCTTGAAATTGTTAAGAAGACTGAGAATAGCCCGGTGGTGGTGGGCTAAATCACTATTCCTATAATAGTCTAATATTTTGGGGACGCTTAGTGTGGCTGTGGTAGCCTAGTCAGTAGTGAGTTTTCTTATAGTAGGCTGTCATTATGGCACTGTAATACCCTACTATTCATTTATTTGTGGACTGTGATATTTGCATAGAATCCTTCTAAAATATATTATAAGGTTATTATAATTTTTTTCGCCAGGTTAGGGTCTGATGACTGATTTATTTAAACGAATTTTCAAGGAGTAAACTAAAGCTCCTCGTTTGTTTTCACATCAGACCCGGTGTCGGTTCGACATCCTCCTCATCATAGAAACCACGTCCATAAGCAGTCTGAGAAGACCACCCGGGTCCGGACGGTGCTGAACGAGAAGCAGCTCCACACCCTGCGGACCTGCTACAACGCCAACCCTAGACCGGATGCTCTGATGAAGGAACAGCTGGTGGAGATGACGGGCCTGAGCCCCAGGGTCATCCGCGTCTGGTTTCAGAACAAGCGCTGCAAAGACAAGAAGAGATCCATACTCATGAAGCAGCTCCAGCAGCAGCAGCACAGTGACAAAACCGTGAGTTCATCCAATGCAACTTGTGTCCACGCACTCTAAAAAAAAATCATCAGAAGTCATACACTGGGCTACAGTATTTGTCTCTAATTTCAAAAGTAATGACATCAGGCCTTTCCTCCAATTTGTTACACTGGTTAGCCCAAACTTTTCTGTGTGTTTTTGTCTGATTTCCTTTGTCATCCTCTGTATATTATCAAAGTAGGCCTAACTATATAACGTGGATGTTCAATGTATTTGTCCTTGTGCTCCATGGAAAAAATAAATAGCTAAATAAATAAGGTAATATCCTCATGGCAATAATACCGTCCTTCCACACTTCATCTAAACCGTGCACAGGACGACAAATACCAAATCGGATCATCCATCTTCAAACTAATATTTATAGGGGCTGATTACAAACAATAACACCTTTTTGGAATGATGTCTGTAATCTTAAAAATAATAATAATAATACTAATAATAATAATAATAATAATAATAATAAAATATTAATAAAATGAAATTGTGATTATAATTCGTTACATTATACAGCTCCTTATAGAGAAAAATCCGTAGGCTCCTGGTCCAAACTCTGCTTGTTTGTACCTTTTATTGCTGTTTTTTTTTTTGTTTTGTTTTTTTTCCAATCAGGAACTGATTATAAAAAATAATCACAGTGTCTCTCGTCCAGCCTGGTTTTACACACCGACCGACTGATTGTTATCGATGATCGGGACTATTTTTAATCCATCAGAGAGATGTTTATCCGCTTCATAGGCAAATGGTCGGAGATGTGGTGCAGGATAAACTCAGTTTTCCCAACCTATTATTACTGAGGGGATTAAGTGTAACGTCACTCTCATTTTATAGGTTGATATATTTGTATGATGTAGGCCTAAATGCATCATAATGAGCAGTCTAAGTTGAATGGTGACAGGGTCAAAGCTCTTCTGGATATTTAGTTGACTTTTCGTGTGGGCTGCATTAGTAGTTCTTTTCTTTATACTGGTGATACTCCTGATTCAGCCACGGGTTTAATTCACCACTGCATGTTCACACAGGATAATGTGGCTACATGGCAGAAAAATGCTTTATCCTGAGATGACTTTTAGCCTCGTAGGCTGCATGACTGGCCAAGAGGTGAGGTAAATGAGTGCTTTCGTTTGCCCTGTAGAATCTGCAGGGCCTGACGGGGACCCCTTTGGTGGCAGGCAGCCCTATTCGTCACGATAACACCGTCCAAGGGAATCCCGTGGAGGTGCAAACTTACCAGCCACCTTGGAAAACCCTGAGCGACTTTGCCTTGCAGAGCGACCTGGACCAGCCCGCCTTCCAGCAGCTGGTAAGAGGAAAAAAAACTGCACACACACACACACACACACACACACACACACAGAGAGAGAGAGAGAGAGAGAGAGAGAGAGAGAGAGAGAGCTAGCACTCTATTGTGGTCGATCCAACTCTTCAGTAATTCTTAG
>OMLB01014958.1:0-28742 GCA_900302555.1 Myripristis jacobus
TTTCTTCAAAATAAAAATTATCCACCCGGGGTTCGATACCGGATGTGAAACCTAAAAGAAATATTGCAAGTCATTTAATTGGACCGCTAGGCTGTCATACCTGTTGTGGGATGATCGACAACATAGCAAATAGAGAATTTGATGCTCTCCTTTTTATAATGTAGCGTTGGATGCTCGATTCCCCAGTGGATGCAACAACTGCATCCAACGCTATATTATAATAAGGAGAACATCAAATTTTATCATGAAGGCTAAGTAATCCCATTAAACCACAAGAAACAACTGTTTGCAGTTGTTTCATTTGCAATGTTGTCACACTCACCCCGCAGCAGGTGTGACAGCCTAGTGCGCCCCCTGCAGGTTTGGAGTTATGAAGCGTTTTTCTTTGGAAGATGGTTTCTTGGTTTGAATCGTTTTGTGCTTTGATCGTTTCTCTATTTGCAGCGCGTTTAATGATGATGAAGTTGTCTTTGCTTTCTGCAGCACGTTTTTTCACTTGCAGCACGTTTCTCTTTTTGTACCTCGTTTAGACTTGTGTTTGAGTTTGTGACTTTGGATCGTTTCTGTACTTGAAGCTGGTTTCTGTAACTGAGACGCATTTGGCCGTTGCAGCGCGTTTGGCCCTTGTCGGCCACCGTATTAATTAGCCTATTAATTGTTATTAATTTGTTCAGTCTTTATGAGTTTCCTGGGCCATTGATTTAATTCATTTGTGAACTTGTTTGCATCTGTAGCTACATTAAAATGAACATTTAATAAATCAACACATGTGAAAACTGTCATCTTTATTTCAGAGGTAAATTGATAATAGCCTGAAAGGGTGATTAGCAAAAGCCCCTGAAAGGTGGGGTTGAAATGAAATAACTCTGTTCAGCCTTAATGTGACTGCTTACTACTTTTGCTGCTTAGCCACATTAATCGGAGCTGACGTGAACTTGGAGTGACACACCTCCAGCTGAAATAAAACATCCACCGGTGAGTTTATGAAAAGATAGATGTTTGCCGACACTGGAAAGCAGTAGCCTGTATTTAAATATAACTGTTAATATAAATTGGTTGTAGATCAAGATCAGCTGTTGTCATGGCACTTGTTAGATTAAAAACGACTGTGAAGTCGGCAGAAGTATAGCTATCAGTCCATGAAAAAAAATGTATTTATTTAAGTAAAATCTAAATATTGGTCTTTGGCCTGACTTGATACTTGTCGCAGCTTGATTTGTGCCATGAATTATCAGCGTGTTCGATGTCTTGATGTGTGTGCACGTTAACATACACATGTTTAATAAAAGTATTTTTTTTACTATTTGTTATTATTATTATTATTATTATTATTATTTTATTTTTATTTTATTATGTCTTTTTATTTGACAGGGTTCTTGCTTGTTAAACTGTAAGTGGATTTGGTTTATTATTGAATACAAATCAAACCAAGAGTGATATAATTTAAACCTATACAGTGTTAATATTTAATGGGTCCCAGGCCACTCTGTACTGAAAAAAATTAGGCCTCAAGGTCAAAAAGGTTAAGAACCCCTGCTTTACACAACAATCTACACAAATAGTTCTGTAGCATCCATTTCCTCAAGTAAGCCAGTATTGGCTAATATACCATAATGTCTGTTCCAGCCAGCATTTTGCAGGTTTATTTCACTACTGAATCAATGTCATGGGTCATGTTGAATCACTGTTGAATTTTTATTTTTGCAAAGTGAACTAATGTTGAAGTCACGTTGTTTCAATTTTTTTTTTTTCTAATTTCCCCTCAGGGATCAATAAAGTATTTCTGATGGGGAAGTGTTGACACTGAGTATAGGTTAACCTTACTTAACAACCTTAACAACAACAACAACAACAACAACAATAACAATAATAACAGAAGACAGAATTTTACACAGTGTAAAATGCAGTACAGAAGCGAGTACAGGCTGCACTGGTTTACATTAAATAAAATAATGTCTCAAAATGAATGGGGTAATGATTTATTGATGTTGAAATCCTACACATTGCAGCTTTAATCTGCCAATCTGCACATCACACAGGGGCACTGCCACTGTAATCTAACTTGGGAAGCCTATGAGAATTGTAATGCACTTCAGCTGCATTCCTTGCTGGTGAGGGATGATGGAAGATGGCGACAAGCCAAGTCGTTTTAGTCAGTGTCTTGAGCGTGTCACAAGGCAGACCTTTGAACCTGTGACTCTGTGATACATAAGCACTTAACCGCAGGACGCTGCACTCACCACGAAGACAAATGATTGACACAGTATGACCTGGTCTCCTTTTGTTAGAAACCACACAGTAGTATGGAGGGTTTTTTTTGTTTCTTTATTACCCAATCAAACAGAAAAGATTTACCATAAAAAAAAACAACAAAAAAAAACTGATTTGAGCACCAAGCTATCAATGCTGCAATCTAAAAATGTTTTATGGCAAGTAAAATAAATTTGTGATTAAAATGTGAATGAAACCTTTTGTTTGCAAATCTAAAGTGTCGTTGCTGCTGAGCTGAATCTTGTGGGCGAGACTGAAGCTGAAAGCTGACATGATTTTAGCTCAGAATCATCAGCCCAGATTGTTTTCTTCTGAATCGGCCCAAGTCACGGCAATGTCTCTTCAAAGTCCAGATGCTGATTATAATGTTGTGATTCTGGGCTCAGATCACCAGGATTTCCCTCTGACTAAATCCCAGAGGTTTTCACTATTTTTTCTCAGAATTTTTGAGTTTTTTTTCTCAGAAATTTGTGAGGTTTTTTTTCCTCCCTACGTTTCCCTAATATGCTGCCATACAGCTGGAGCAACAGTTTGGTAACATCCACAGTTACAATGTAATAGTGTTACCACAATAAAGGGGTGTGGATCAGAATGGCTACTATACTAACAAAACTCTCTTTTAAATGTATTTTACTTGCAATAAAACATTTTTGATTGCAGTGTTGATATTTTATCTATTTTTTTTTTTTTTTACTGCAAATCTATTTTATTTGATCGCATAATACATCAACATAAAACACCCCATACAGTACAACCATACATTTATCATAAATCCCAACAACCATACATTAAATCTTGAAATGCCACCACAGGTTGTGGAAAAAAAAACACATTAAAAAAGATCTAGAAATCAAAAATAAATGACTCAATAAAAATAAAAATCAGACAGGACAGGTCCTAAAAACGATATTTGTGCTGTGGCAGTTTCCACCCATAAGGAATTAGTCTCAGTGTATTCTTGGTCACGGATAGACCCCTATAGGATGTGATACATTCTGAGAAAGTGTGAAATTATTTGGAGGGCTCAGGAAAATACCACTTCCAGCTCACAAATCCCTAACCACCATTTCTTGGGGAAGATACATTTACTCGAAAAAAAAAAATCTGCCGTGGCTTCATTCCTCTATTTGCTAGTGAATTTCCAACTTGAAATTTCCACCTTATGAAGCCGTTTCACAGTGCCTCCATTGTTTAACACAGTGCAGCAGCATCACTATGCAACATATTCTGACAGAAATGCTATTTTCTTGTTTTTTTGGTTCTGCTCTGACAATATGTGGGTTTTCTGGGATGCCCTGAATCTCTCTGTTCTCTGGTAATTGCATCGATGCATCTGTCCTCCCTGCTAATCTCCTCGGTCTCTGACTGTGGCTTAATAGGGATTTTCAGCTGTGACCAGTGCAGAGGCCTCTGATTTCACACTTTTGTCAGCCCATGTTATGGCATTTCTAATTATTGTCTAACTTGTGGCAGACACCCACTGTATATTTTAGAGGTGAAATGCCAGCCATGGAGGCCAGCGCTGATTAAATTAACTGCGAGGCTTTGGAGGATGCCAGAGCCCTGGCTGGCTGGCATTTTGTGTACTGTATCACATCTGCAATCATCTGGACACAGCATGGCCAACCCTCTTTGGAAACTGTAATCCATCACTTATTTCTGAGGAACAGTTACACTAACCAATCAGGTTATCAGTTGTTTCAGTTTTAAAGAACATGCAGTTTAACAGCATAAGCTAGTGTCTGTGTTTAATTTTAATTTGTCTGTTATGGTGACTATTTAACGTCTTAAATTGGATGCATTTAAATCACTTTCTGCTGCAGATGTTCTTTTCTAACTGCTGGTTGTCCTTGTTAGTAACTTTTGCATATTCTTGTTTTATGCTGCGTTCTTAGCCAGGTTTCTGATTTTAAAGCCTCCCTCCGATGAAAATCAAGTTTTAAACTTTGTTAACATGTTCATGAGGTATTTATTGTATGCTGTAAGGCATATAAGGTGCAAAATAAGCAGTCAAAGCCATGGCTTTGACATGGAGAAATTCACGGCTTTGGCTGCCATTCGTTTTTCCACTCTGACACAGCAGTGTAGCCGGGACGAGCTCAGAAAGCTGCATTCAGACAGGCCAGATTTATCAACATGTCAGCTGACAAGGTGATGCTTTCCATATCATTAGCACCCAACCACCAACTCCCCAGTGGCTTAACTGGTTTATTTTCAAAAAATCAACCAGACCAACTCAAAATGTCCATGTCACATGAATAATATTAGAATATCTAATATTATTCATGTGACATATGAATAATATATATATATATTATGTTAACTCTGCAAGGTGCAGAGTTAACATGTAAGCTGAAGCATGAAAGAATGTTTTTTGTTTGTTTATTTGTTTTTTCATATAAAAAACTTCCAAATATGTTGATTTGATGAGCAGAGATTTTTTAGGGGTTTAATGGATGGTGGACTTTAAATGAGGCTGTACTGGGTTAAACACATTTTAAATATATAAATAAATATAATCAGCAGGCTACCCAGTTCAAAATGTCTGGTGTAGGGTTAGACTGAAGCTGAACCGCGAGAGTGCAGTAGTCTTTTGTCCATCGGGGGAAGCGCTGAGCAACTGTTAAACAGAGCAATGTCAGTGGGGCTAAATGCTATAAAATGATCACTACAATCGACTCCAAATATTGATCAGTAACTGGACAATTACTGTCATTGTTCCACAGCCCTAATATTTATCATGGGGACAGAACTAGAAGCTGATGTGAAATCCATGGTTGTAAAATTATGGCAATTTCAGAAGATTTCCACTAGCACTGAGGCTCTGTGTTGACTGGTTGCATAACCAGGGGAGGGGGAAAAAAAAGTTTTTATCTAAATGGTTCCAGATGACATTCATCTAAGCTCATACAAATGTGGATCTCCTTAACCAGCCTCTGCTCATTTTCACCAGTGGGCAGAAAAAATACAAATAAATTTAGAGAGCTGATTTCTGGAAAAGTCCCACTTATTCATTTGACTCAGCCTATTCTTCTTGGAATACGTCCTATATACACCAGTTCTGGTTTGAGATACTGATGGGTGTTCATCCTACCACTGAAAATACAGGGTTTGGAGTCACCCTATCTTACAGCTTTCTGGTTAAGAGCTGCAGTGTCTCATGATCATCTAAATGAGGTGGCGCAGCATGATATGACCTGAAGTCCATAGGTCATATCACCATTCTGCCCCACAGTTCACACTTTCCCACCACATCAGTCTCAGTATAGTTTCATTGATTTGTTACTTATTGATTTGTTATTTCATTTGCAGTCAACCACACTTCAACAACTAACATCACAGTTTGTTTGATTTAGAATCTGTTTATTTGCTTTGACCTCACTTTGTTTAATATGCAGTGCACACATTTTTTTCCCCTGTAGGGTTATGTAAGCAATCATTTGTTATATTAATCATGTGTTTGTCTGAGTTACCGTGCTGGTTGGAAGTGTGTAGTTTTTGGGTAAATAAAACCCACTCCTCCCTAACAATCTGTTTCATGATAAATATATTTATGTAACATTTAAAATAACAATAAATATAGCATGCATATTAGCAACTGCAATTGCAAACTTATAGACTGTGGCACCAGGAGAAGAACAAGCATCACTGAGTCAGATGGGAGGGAGCACTGTAAACCCCAGCAGCACAAGACACTTAAAAAAAAAAGAGTTTAGTTTACTCAAAAAGGCATAAAAAGTTGATTTATCGCAAATGTTTTTCGTTCTGTGAACAAATTTGTGATTTTAAGGTTACAGAACTCAACTTGTTAAATTAGAAAATCATCATTCTACCAATGTTTTTTAACGGTGAAGCCATGCGTGTGTGTCGTCACGTTTGTCACCATGTCCTTCTTCTCTGGGGAAATTCAGTCTGTGTTTCACGGTGGAGCTGAGCTGAAGATTCCCTCTGCAGTTTGGATTAAGCTGTTTGGTGAGATGTTCATTCATTTCATTATATTTTCTGACAAATACCTTCACCACATTTAATGCAGAAGCACATGAACATTATCTGCTTGACTCACGTAACGGTAGGTGAAAACCCAGGGGTTAGAGAGTGACAGTTTAAAGCCCAGTGGTTTGGGAGTCACTTTAAGGTTAATTGCGACAATTTGCTACATGAATAGTTCAGTTCAGCTGAAAATGGTAAACACTGTAAAAAAAAAACTGCTGCTGTACTGCTGCAACGTTTCAACCACAGGTCCATTAAAAATAAATAAATAAATAAATAAAAACAACTTTATCCCTATCCAACATCCACATCCATATCCAGCTTAATCAATTTTGCTGAATTTATTGTAGCATGGGCTAATTATCTTAGGAATTATGCATGAGTGATATTTCTTTAATTAAAAAAAGAATCTCCCGTCCCCCTGCAGTACCCCATGTACCCCCATTTGAGAACCACTGGCTTACACAAACCAAATTTCAACATTAGGCTTCAAATTTACTATTATTTCTAAACATTTTCATGACTTTTAATGTAGTGCTGTGAAAGCGAACTTGCCGACTTGTGCTGTTTTCAGGTTGAAGGTGAAATGGCAGCCTCAGCGCAGCAGCCCCCAGCAGCTGTGCTCTTCACGGGGGTCAGATCCTGAGACACGACGGCCTGGAGGTGTAAACTTTGTGCTGCTTTGTTTAATATAATGAGCTCAGTGCAGTATATGTATTGTGTTCTATTTTTTGTTTTCTTTTTGTTTTCCTAAAGCACTTTGTTTTTGGTTTCTTATTTTGAGCAGATCTGAGTGGTGTCTCACAGAATTCATAGATCAAGCTGAAGAGCCACTTCTTTGCAGAACTGCCCCGTCCTGACACCTCGTTCGTCCAGAAAGCTGCTCCCACAGGGAGGACCTCAGAGCTGCTGAGCAAAGCTCTTCATGAGTTTTGATCTCCAGGTATTGGTGCTATTTCATGGTTTTACAGTGGAATTTTAGGGCATTTTCACTAAATGATAACTTAAACCCAATCTTAACAGCCATGACAATGTTTTTGTGCTGATACCTGGTTCACTCCCTCCATGCTTTTTGGATTCATTGTAAAGGAAAAATATTTTCAATTGTAGGAGCAAACTGAGGTCCATGCCCTCGCTGCTCATCTGCATGACAATGACACAGGCTTTCTGAAGCTCTGGGATGTAAATCAGTTCATTATTTTTGAGCATAAAAAGCTAAAATACTTACGGTGATAGTTCAGATTGTTAACCATAGTGGTGTTTGCTGGTCCATGCGAGTGGAATTCATCCATCAACTTTGGCCCATTAACTCCTGCTTCACTGTGCTGCTTCAACATGAATGATGTGGTACAGACCAGGAAATGCACACCATTCTTAGATGAAAAATAGTTTTGAAGGGTTAACAGCAGCAAACATCTTAGTTCCATGCTTATTGCTCTCTTCTGCCATGTCAGTTTGTTTCCAAATTGCCAGATGTATTTTGTGCTGTAACACCACCAGTGTGTGCCGGGACTACACAGTGATGCTCCGCTTCCATATCCAACCAAGCCCGCCTGGCTGAGGAGAGCGATGAAAATGAAACTTAGACAGACACGGTGTTGTGCATCTTTCAAAACAGTTGTTCAGCTTTGTGTCACTGCCCCAAATCGTGTTGTTTTCCAGGCTCTATACACTTCATTTTGGAGCAGTACGATGGACAGCAGCGGTGAACATAAAACACCTGCATGGACCACTATATTCCAATACACAGGTAAGAATCTGAACCATCCCTTTAAGATATGGAGGCACAGGTAAAATTGTGTGCTTGATTTTGTTAAATCTACACTTCTAGCTATGAAAGTTGTGTTTTTCTGCACAATACTTTAATACTTGAATTAGGGATAAGAATGAGTATCTGTTATGTAACCATCCTCTTCTAAAAGCTATTGGAAATTTGTAAAGTAATTTATAATTTGTGATGACTGATCAGGTTCCTTAATGGTTAATAACTAACTGTTTTTATTTTTTATTTTTATTTTCATGGACATACTTAGATGCAAGTTCACTGAGAAAACTTCTTGAATGTAGGGGTAAAAATATCTTAAAGCTTTCTCTGTAGATGTTTGGAATTTCACACTGGTCCTGGAATGTTCATAGAGCAATAAGCCACTTGGTTTTACACTTTACAGAGCAATAATTGTATTATCATAGCAACTGATTATATAATAATAGTGTTTAAATGGCATTTGTTGAATAAAAAGTTAATTGTCCATTTTTTTTTTGTCCTGTATTTTTGTTATTAAACAATTATATTAAGTTGAGATTCTGCTTTTGGTTCAATATCAGAGATAAGAGATAATCATGGCAAGAAATCCTGGAACAAGTAAATTAGAGTTTCATTTAATTAAAGTTTTTAATTATTGGTTAGCTAATAAAGGTTTGTGAAACTTTAAGAAAGTAAGGGCACTTAAATTTATCATTTAATCTTCAATACAAGTAATCTAATTAAGTTAAGAGTACGTGGATTTGTTAATCAGACTGAAAACAAAATTCCTATGTAAAATGTATTTAAATGGAAGAAGCTGATTGCACTTAAATTAAGAAATTAAATTAACTTATTTTTTTATGTCATCATTTTCAACTATTTTTTTGAGTTGAATTAACTCATTGTGTTTGACACTGAGGAACACTCCCAATGAACATATCTGTGAAGTGGGAAAATAACTTTCCAAAATGATGCTATTCTTTTTCCATTAAGCAATTTAAAACAATGTCACATCACCCCTTCTGTGTACATATTTCTCTTCTTCCTGCTGTTGGCAGAGATGGGAACAAATGGTGAGTCATCTTTTCGGTTTTTCCCCTCTACCATAAAGGGGCCTAAGGGGTTCTCAAAGACACTGAGTTCCACTTTGTACCAGTAGTGGCTGTACGTTACAGAAACACAAGTTCTAGACTGCACTGGTGGAGTGCAATTACTGATCGTGGGAATTTAGGCTTTGAAGCGCCGGGTTTGGTAAATTTTTGGTATATGCGCCAGGTCTTATTTCACAAAACACTGAATGCTTTTGAATGAAAATGTTCAAAAGTAACGATATGGAAATTTGGCACAAAGGGCCCTATCTTGCGTCAGAGTCCCTAAACCCGTTGTTTGGGGATTTATCATTGCGTAAGTGCTGTTCCCCCGCAAAAGTTGCTATCTTGCACACCTGCTGTTATCCGTAAAACACTTGTGCTACCCATTACATTATGCATAGGCGTGGTTTGGGTGTTATGCCAGTTAAACCAATCAGTGTGCCAGGTGCCACTGCCTTTAAGAGCAGGCTGCGCTATCCCAAATCTGCAAACCGAAACCCGTGATGGAGAGAGGAAGGTCGCGATTCAGTACTATCTCTGCCATTTTCTCAGGGGTTCAACTTTATTTTATTTGACCTTTATTTTAACAGGCATAATCATTAAGAACAGGTTCAACTGAGGCTAAAGCAAGGTGGGTTTTTATAGGCGAGTTAATTGGGGAGGTGGAGCCGCATGTGCACGTCCACGTGTCCAATTGGGCGAGCATAGAAGCCGCCTGGGTGTGCCTGGGCACGCTCTTGTAAATGCCCAAATGGGCTTTCCCTAACGTGTGTGGTCAAGATAGCAATTGTAGGGAAAGTGCATGAACACGCCCACGGACACACCTCCAGGTGCAAATAACGGAGTCAGCATAATGTATAGCGGGTAGTGTGGCCGCAAGATACCATTTAGGGATAGTGGAAGCTGCTAAATGCGTAATTCACGGGTAGCGGGTAGTGGCAACAGGTAGTGCAGTGTGAAAGATAGAGCCCAAAGTGTGATCTCCTGGGGAGCTATCATATCAGTATCGACCTTCAACAGCCCGTGTTGGTTAAAAGAGAATAGATGCACAAGCAGATGTCTGAGTTCTCCACAGAACTCCGTTCAGAGATGGTCATGCACTTTGTACTCCCCACAACAAAACACTGCACCTCAGTTTCCATGCCCTCCCGTTCCCTCCCAGCTGCACCACCTCACAGTGTGTTAGAGGCCTGCCACATATTACTTGTGCATTCTGCCCATAAATCTTTTGTGTGCCAAATCCATTCCAAGTTGTTGGAAACACATGTGGCTTTGTGAGAGAGGATATAGCCCATGTCCTCAATAGAAACTGATTTGATGAATAAATTGACAGGTTGATGTCATAGTTGAGTTTATAGGATAGTAGTTTACAGGTTTTAGAGTTAGAATTGAGTTTACAGGTAGGTAAGGAAATCTGTACAATCACTGTGTTTCCACATACAGTATATACATGAATATGTTTGTCAAACCCATTATCCTGCCGTCAAGTTTTCACTGAATATTACATTGAATGTTAAATTTAAATGACAATGAGCAATTTACAGAACGTAATTCTCAACCATGCAATGATCAAATCATCACCTGCAACTATGATTAACATCACATTTTTATTTTTCAGTTACTACAATAGAGTGCAAATTGCATTTTCCATAACAAGATTACTACAATCCCCTCACTTTATGTGAGCCAAAACTCTAGTGAAAACCACCTGTCTTACAGCCCAGTTGCCATCCCTCCTCTATCTCCATGCATGCTCAAGAGCCTTTCCTTAACGCCGGAGACGAATTATTTTAGGGTCCTTAAGAAAATCCCACATTAAGCTGTTACAATATTAACACAACTTTTATAGCACATGAGCAATCTCTTGTGCTGGCCTCTGGAGCACCAGCAGCTCTGTAGGTCTAAATATTCTTTTTTAGTGGTAAGCCGGATAATTTCAAAAGGGCCTTAAGAGACATCAGCCAAATAACTTCTCCTCAACACCTTTTCAATTGGCTCTGCCTCCCTCCGTCCTGGTTGCAGCACAAGGCGCTGATTTAATCATCCAGATTGACCGGCTGCTGGCTGGGGTATTTGACTTTGTCTCCTCTGCTCCCTGTCAACAGTTTATTTTCTGCCTGGGCCGAGTGGCAGCTACTTTGCCTTCTGCCACATGCCTGACAGTGAGCAGAGACTTGGTGTGTCAATATCTCTTAGTCCCTGGCAGATACACATCTAAAGGGCAGCACTGTGAGCCAGAGGGGTTAATCAATTTTATCTGACCTTAATTTATACAGAGTAAATAATGAACTGCCCTCCCTGTATTAAACATTAACAGAAAAATCACTTGGAATGTGGTGGGTTGGCGATTTTCCTTGGCTTTAGAAGCTTTGCTAGACATTTTGGGTACTAGTTCGCCCAGGGAGCCTGGGGACAGGACCTTGAAGGAGTTCCAGAGGGGCCTCAGGAAAATGAGGGCTAGTTTTATGTCACTCATTTGAAGATTGGGCAGTCAGAGATAGAGATAGCAATGTATATCTTATTAATATGCTTTGCTTGCCCAGTGCCCCATTAACCATGGTTTGCTATGGTAAGAAAACGATGGTCGCTGTGTTTTTTGGCATCAATTAAAATCATGGTTTTACAATGGTTTGACCAATGTTTTTCTACAGTATCACTACTAGTTAATCATCAGTCCTAGTCACCAGGAAAAAATGCTATTTATGTTATGCTATTTCTGCTGTTTTTTTTCAGAAAGCAAGCAGTTGTATTTTAGAGCTCCAGTATCATTTTCCTCCCTTTTATCCAGCCATTGTTTTCCATTCATTCCACTACGATATGAAAATGAACTTTCAGAAACTTTCTTCACACCAGTACTCCATCACTGTTATAAAGTCGTCCACATTAGTTTTCCCTAAAAGCAGCAGCACTGTTGGGTTTTGATGACTTGAAATTGGTCAGAATGAAACGGTCTCTGCTCCATAAAATAGTCCCAGGGGAGATGTTCACTTTCCACAGCCAATTATCAGTTCTGTGGTTTATCAATGTTGATGACTTGGTTAGCTGCAGTAGCATAACATTATAAGCTGGCTGTTTCAACCAAAAATTCAAATTTGAAAATTGAGGGATTTTGATTATATGCTGTCAAATCTTGAGTACCCCTGCATGAACTTTGTTTGTTGCACTGTAAAATGGGAATAAACTGTAGATAACGGGCCAACAGGTTCAGTGTCAGGATGAAACAGCCTAGAGAGGCAGGAACAACTGGTGAGGGGGAAAATTTCTTTATGTATAGTTAGTAATGTATAGTTATGCATAAGTTTCAACGTTATGCCAGTTTTTTTTCACCAGGAGGCGCCAAAAAGAAAAACTGGCCTGTATGGTATTTTTATTATTATTTTCCAAATAAGCAAAAACCTTGTCCTCTATCAGTAGTGGTGTCACAAACAAATATATCAGTTAACAATCCACTACAGGTTCCAACACACAATCCATTCAGGCTGCTAGCACACACACCCACATCAGCACACACCTCGGCCTCCAAACAGATGAACATGCACACATCATGTGGACGGTCATCAGTAGTTATTAAAAGCTAGAAAGGCACATATGATCCAGACATAGACTGATTGATATTCACCAAACAGTTCCACGGCCTCCAAGCAACAAACAAAAGCTGATACCTGCTCTTTTATTGTTATGCCGCTGTTTGATCCAGAGGGCAGGCTGATGGGGATTTAAAGCCTGACTCAGCGCAGTGCCCATTTGTATCTCAGCCAGCATTTTGTTGTTTCTGCCATTTTTTTATTGGGAACATAAAACTTCAACTGAGGGGGCAGAGAGTAAAACTGAGGGAGCAAAATCATTGGAAGCCATTGTGAATTTCCATGTGAGTATAAAAACAGTGATTTAGTTGTTTACCAAATAAAAAAGAAATCTGAAAAATCCTCTAAAATGAAGATCCCACAGATAAGAAGAAAATTTGGGCATGCTGTGGATTCTGAAAAAAACCTTAATTGCCCACAGGCACCACTTGAGGTTGAGGTGAGGTGGATCATGTGAAGTTGGCTGTGTATTTATGTTCATGTTGCACATTACCTATCAGCTATATAATCCTGTACTGTATCATTATTTTGTGATAGTCAATAGAATCCAATTACAAAACCCCACTCTCTGTAGAAGTGAAATCCTCCCAAATGAAGGGTTGTACAATGCGAGTGTGGAAATATTGTGATTTGACAACATGATTGTGTCTCAAGAGGGCTTTGATTGGGCAGAATGAGGGCCCTGGTGCTGGTGGCCTCATATTTGCAAGATGAGAGGGTGGAAGAGGAACAAAGATAGGCAGATTGGAAGAAAGAAAAATGGGTGGAAACCAACACAAAACAAAAGAACGTATTGGGTGGCAGGACTTCAAATTTGGTAGTTGGGCAGGTTTGACTTTTATGGGCTTGTTCCTGGGTGATATTTACTGTTCTGACTTGCCTGAAATGGCCAGTGCCCTCTGAGGAATAGGGATTTCTCAGTTAAATCAGCACAGAACTTGAAAATAAATATGACTTGGTGATGACACTGGATGTATGTGCACTCAAAAGTGAGTAATTTTCACATGGTCAGCATCATGTATTATTCAACTTAATACGCTCAAGTGTGTTTTCTGCGCCTGCACCTCCTTCCCTTTTTTTTTTTATTTAAAGACCTGGTTAAGATGGTGCTCAGTAACATTATTCTGAAGGTAACATCCCAGCTATTTCTTAAGGCACCACTGGCTCCTTTACAATTTACAATAAGCTCATAACCACTCAACAATAGATCAAAAATGTTGTTGCCATAAGTGTGAACACATGAGTTCATTTTCTTGGTTGGAACCAATGCAATCACTTACCTTTTTTCTCCATCAGCTGCCGTGCCAAATTACAAACTGTTCTGACTGTGCTCAGCTGGGGAAATCGGCTCCAGGGCCAATTTCCCCATAAACTTGCACATCTGGAACCACGGAACCAGTGACAGAAGGGGCCAGAAGGGGCATTTGCACCAGTTGAATAGACATTTTAAAAAAAGTCTAGGTGAACCTAGTACAAGCCATGCTACCCTGAATTAGGTGCAAAATGAAATCATTTCTATGTTCAAATGTGGAAATGACCTTAGCACAGCACCAGGGTTCACACATGTTGTTTATTTAATTACTCCACTGTTACTGTTAGATTTGCTTTGATTTTTTCTAGGGAAAATCTTCTTACCCCACTTCCCAGCACACACACATAGCCAGGTTGATGCCAGCTTTGTGTCGCAGCTAGTTTGGTGTTACAGGATTAATACACACACACACACACACACACACACAGGCTGTTGAAGGCTCGTACATGTTCTCTCAGGCTGGAATAACATTATCATAGCAAACTAATGGCATCTATGGAACTAATGACCAGCTTTTATATTTGCTGTTCAGGTAAGCCACATACGCTGTGTGTAGCTAAGTTCAAACCACTCGCCCAAGTCCCAAACAAGCAAAAAAATTAATCAGTCAGCGATGCATTGACACAAACAGTTCCCTCAGAACTGACCTAGTAGCTGAGTGTGCCACTTCACTGCATTTTCAAACTGACGCCCAGAGATGAATTCATACAAGTAATCTAACAGGAGCCTTGTGAGAGTTTAATCCACCATTGCCACCATAACCTGTGGCTGAGAACTAACCCTGGCTCAGTAGAGCATACGCCAGTGGTCGGCAACCTTTTTGACATGGAGTGCCAGTTTGAAATTCTCTTGTCAATGAGCGTGCCATAATCAACAGTAGGCTAAAACAAAGTTAAATTATGGTATGACACAAAATAAAAAAACATTTCCAACACACCTGCACACACACACATCTTTTAACCCTGCTGTTTGCTGATCTCTGACATTTTCTGCCATTTCATCGACACGTCGCTGAACACTTCTTGCTGACGTGGGAATGTCCTTGATTCTTGACTTGATTGTTTCTTTGTTTGGCAAGTTTTCAAAAAGCACATCTGAGCAACTGGGAAAAGCCTCCTTAATATATTCTCCATTGGTGAACAGCTTTCCATGCTTAGCAATGCAATGAGCAATGCGATAACTAGCTTCAGTGGCATGATTTTCAGCAGTGATGAGGTCTTTGAGGGTGCTTGCTTGATTCCCATACCTGGACACAGCGTGTTTAATCAACTTTATCTGCTTGGTCTGTGAAAGCCGCCTGGTGCTTTGTCTCAAAATGTTGCTCAACACTTGACGCACACAACATTCTCAAAACATAAAGTGCACACGGCACCGTTCTTCTGAGACACAAAACCAAACTCCTCTGTCCAAGAGGGCTGGAATGCCCTAACTTTAGCTTTTTTAGCTGGCGGCATTGCCATCAGCAAGCTAACGTTATGGTTACCACATCTGAAGCGTCGGTCTCTGTGGTAAATGTGGGCGGGGCAGCGGGGCAGCAGGGCAGCGGCTGCACCTGCAAAATGCGGTGTGTGGGCAGGAGTTTGCACGGTCACTCAAACTCACGCTGTCACTCATGAGCTGGTACCATCCTTGACGGGTGATTTTAAACAACAGGCCTACTGAGAGGGCTTTTGCCAGTGTGCCAATGATTACGCTGTGGCGTGCCAACCGTGACACGCTTGCCTGAAGTTGCCGACCCCTGGCATACGCTATGCAGTGTGTGTGTGTGTGTGTGTGTGTGCCACCTGTGCGTGTACACAGTTTGTATTGACAACACCATCTAGTGGTCAAAATCGCTGGGGCGCCTACACAACATGGCCAGGAACAACCAGCAGCAGCAACAGCTACCTTATGACAAGCAAAAATGAGTGACACGGCTCTCAAAACAATCAGTCAGCGGTCCGTCAAAGAAACCAGTGCTTAATGACAATATGGCGCGGTTGAGAAATCCAGAACTGATGGAACATGCAATAAGTGGATCGAAAGTGTACAAGGAAATTAGAGGCTAGATGAATGAAGACAGTATTATCAGATCTACAGACCAAATAATGAACAAGACACTACAGCAGAATGGCAGTTTTGGACAGTTCCTTCATGGATGCCCATATCTGAAATTGTTGCACCGTCCCTTTGGCTCTCAGACAAACTAGATAGCAGCAGCACCATGTCAGTGAAAACAGAGGAGCAGTGGTTGTACTGTTACAACTAAACTTGGCGGTGGGTGGGAAGTGAGGGGTGGTGGGGTAATGTGCTATCTTGTGTCTGTAGTTCACAAAAATGCCCCCTACATGAAAATACTAAAGAAAACATGAGCCACTTGTGAACAGAGAGAGTACACATGGTCCAAGGAGCGTGACATCATTCTTGTTGCTGGGTATGTACAGGGATAGCATTTTTGAAAATAAAAATAGATGAGACATGGCTGGTGATCGCTTTGTGTTTGAAGATGACACTTAATAATCTCGATATATAAAAAATTGTGAGTGAAATGCATTTTTTTCTGTGTTGTTGGAAGAAACATAAAACATAGTCACAACATAGCTAGAAACACATGGGAAACATGTGAGCACCTCAGTGCCTCACTGTGTAGAGTGTATCACTGAACTAAGCCTAACCACGGTGGCCTGGGTTTGGATCCAACCTTGGCCTTTTGCTGCATGTCATCGCTCTCCCTGCAAAACAGTCACTAAACTGTAGCTTAAAGAGTCAAATTTAAACAACAACAACAACAAAAACTTCTCTGGGGGGAGCATGACCCTGTACCCGCCTTGAGGATCTTATGCCCCAAGTATAAGAATTACTCCTGCACCCTGCACCACAAATGTCATCTTTTCCATTGGTTCAGAGAAGGCCCTACCACTCTCAGCAGGACTATATAAAGCAAGAGGACCCAGGCCCAGCGAGACCAGCCAGAGTACCAGGATGTTCTACTACATCCGGTCAGATTTCGCAGTATGCATTTCAGCATGCTGCTCTGGCCATTCTGACCCACAATCCTTTGCGCAACAGACATTACGTCTTGCTGACTGAGTTGCGTGTACAAGCCACACCCACATACGGACGACAACAAAACACACATATCGCACAAAACTCGCTCAGTGACTGCAGCAACGACAGGAAGACAGAAGATAAGAAATATGACAGAGGACAGCGCAGTATGAAACAGCACCGGCATTTGACAACAACATTCAAATGTGGCGCTACGGACGGCGGCGGAAGTGAGCAAGAGGGTCGGACTTCAGGGACGATGTATGTAGTGTGTCCCAATAGTATGCATTTGCATGCATATTTCATACTAAACTACATACTTTGTAAGGGCAGCTGCAGTACATACTAAGAGTTAAAAGTAGAAGTATGCGATTTGGAACGCAGGGCAGATCTATGACAAGGATGTTGTCAGGACAACTTGAGCTGTCCTTGGCTGCCCTGGTCCTGGTCTAGAGACAGCCTTTGAGTCCCTTCCTTCAGGACCTCATGTCAAAATGCCTGTCATGACAACAAAGAGACTGACAAACTCATTTGTCCCAGCGGGCGCAAACTAAAGCACCTGGGGACTTTTTCTATTTTTCCCAGTGGGCATAAAAAATGTTAGATTTGCACTTAAAAAAAAAACAGAACACTACTTCAAGTGCATTGACTGTATATATCACTGTAAATTGTATATTTCAACCCCTGGCTGCAGATGAAATGACACTTATTGGACAAATTAAGTTTGAACTGAACTGAATTGAATTGAATTGAACTACCCTGAATTGACTTGATTTGAGGACAGCACCTCTAGGAGGTAGGGCAGAAGCAGCTTTGGAAAAAAAAAATCAGTTAATTAACTATTTGAATGAATGATAAATAAACAAATAAATAACCCCTTTTGAATAAGTTTTGAAAAAGTTTTTTCAGTGGCTGTCTAGTAGGGCAGTGCCCTGACACCCTCTGATGGCCAGCAGCCACAGCCCAGACACATGGAGAGCCAGGGGCCGGCTGGACCAGATAAGCTCTCAATTTGTATTCCCCAAGCCACGAGCCTTGGCTAAAGTTACAAGCTGCAACTCAAGTTATAAATTTATTTGGACGAGGTTGTGGAGAACTGCACCGCAAATAACATCAGTCATGTAGACGATTCAGGCCAAATGCTATCCAGATGTCTGACAGGATGGTGGCAACACGTGTTGCCAAACAGGTCGGAGCATGGTGACAGCAATGGTGGCCATCCATGCTCTGGACCCATTTCTTCACACTCTATCTTCCCAAGGAACATTTTGCAGATCTGTTCCATCAGGGATGTGCCACCAGGGTGTCAAAGTGATAAATAGATGTGGATAGATGCCAAAAGAAGACTTCTCCCTGTGCTGCCTGTAAGCCCACACCACATCTAGCTCCCAAGCCAAAGTGCTGCTGATACTGCTCACACTACAAGCAATATTTCATTGTTATATCGGTTAGCTGAGATGAAGAGTGGTTGGAAGAATACTTACATCAGGGTTGGAGCAATATATCAGTTTTCTGATATCTATTATATTAACAACAACAGTAAGAATAAATAAATAAACAGAGAAATGAGAGATTACAAAATAGAAACACAATTAAAAAATAATAATCAAATAAAGAAGGCAATATAAGAATCAGGGGAAAAATGTTCAGCAATAAAACAATGTAAAATCAAGGAAATACCAATCCAAAAAAGAGAGTTTTTAAAGGAGACTAACTTTAAGCTTTGGCCTGAAGATATAAGGGGCTGACACTGCAGGGCCAAAGTTAAATCTGCTCCAGTCAGTGTTTTCCATCTCTGATGTGCTGGACACGATCCAGTTTGCTCAATGACACTGATCAATATTACACTGGTTGTCTGAGAAGCTTTTAACATGAAGTGACTGTGAGAGACTGTCCTCCAGCGGAAAGTGACGCCATACAGCGTTTGTACAGCAGTTTATTACGACCTATAGTTATCTTTTCAAGTTGAGCGCCCTCTAGTGGTCATGTAGATAACGACACTGTGGTGTCGTTTTGAGGCAGCAGCCAAGTCCACCTCAGGAGGCTGGTGGTTCGTGGATGGGTCGATCAGTAAGACTTTCACTCAGCTGAGTTTAAATTCAAGCTAGAGTAGGGGCCATCTTTATGTAGCTAATGTTAGCAAGCTCAATTAGTAAGCGTTGGCTAATATTAGCTAAGTAACGTTTTGTAACCTTAACCCTGACATTTTCCTAACATTAACCATGACGACAAACCTTTCCCTAAGTTTAACAATAGACTTTTCCTGATCTTAGGCAAGTACTTTTAGTGGCTATCTTGCCAGCTAGCGGAATAGAGTTCATTAGCACATTTTAGCTCGCTCACCCAGGAAACGGTCCTTTGAGTTGTATTACTGTGTGTTTAATGCAGCACAATTACATACAATGTCAACACAAAGATGCAAATTTGAGCCGGGCAACACAAATGATGTTAATTTCCTACATTGTGAATCGAACCAACACACAAAGATTGCATTATGCACATGTCGACTTGAGTTGACATTTTTCAACTAGAGCAAAAAAATTGCCAAAAAAAAAAAAGCTTTGTGTTTGGTCTGAATACACAGTTAGAGATGCTTCTGTGGGTCACATGTGCTACTAATTTAGGAAACACTCCTGTTGGCTGTATTAGAGGGTTGGAATAAATGAGAGAGAAAGGAAAAAAATAAGACAAATAAAGACAAAGATAAGAAAAAGGTAAAAAAGGTACATATTGACAAAAGTACATATTGACAATTGGAGAACATGAATCTAAAATATGCCAGATCATCTAAATTTTTGGGCATCAAATCATCCGATCTGAGACATGGCTGCAGCTTATAGATCTGCTGTTTCAACCAATATAAGAAGGTGTTGTTGCTTTATGTTTATGTAATACTGATGAGACTTTTTCATCCCTAGTGTTCATTCATTTACATTAATCAGAGGTTTAGTAATTACCTTAATCACTCAGCGCTATCAAAGAGTGATTACATATTGAACAGACATATCAATCAGCCACCTTGTGCTGTGATGCCTGTTGTACATAAGAGAGGAACCATCTCCTCCGCATTGCAACCATGAAGACAAGACAAACAAAGGGGGAAAAAGTAATTTACATCAAGTGAGGAGGATGAAAAGACGAGGGAGTGATTTGCTGGAGGAGTTTGTCGGCTGTTTCCTCCTAGGCGCTCGAAGCTCTAATTTGAGCCCTTCAGCTGCTTGTTCTGAGACAGGACGGATGCATGTGGCACAGGGCGTCCTACCCGGGGACTGCATGGACAGATGGGGAAAGATGAAGGGCCAGAGTCACATCCCACAATGAGCAAAGGTGGTAGACCCGAGGTAAATTAACCCTTTGAAACCTACAGCAACTTCACTCGATTTCTGTAAGAAAAATGGGGTTAAAGGACCATGAGCAAATTAGCAAGAAATGACCCGATGATAAACAAGAGACTAGTAAAAGTACCAGATGAAGACCTGAAAAATAGCAATAAATGAATGAATAAATCAGAATATTACAGGAACACTAGAAAAAAAATATCAATGACAAATAATGGTAATGGTGGTTTTTCAAAATGGGTGACCTATCGCTATAACATAAAATAAAATAGATAGTCAATATTACAGAGTGATGAGGTGAGTTCTTGAACACTGTTGATTTGTTAGATTTCATGCATGATAAACTGTCTTCACAGCGCCCTAAAGGCTTCTGGGACCTTTTGTGCTCAATGCAGCACAGGACATCTCTAACGTTGTGACTGTGGCTCCACAAGCCTATAGAGAACAAGAGGTTGCTCTGCTCCTTCACAATGAGCATGGGAGGAGGGCACAGGAGAAGACAGGGAATGATGGCAAAAGAGCAACAACCACCTACCCCCTCCCCAACCTACACCCACACACATGCACCACCACCTCCCCCACTGCGCCTCATGTCTCCAAACGCCTGTAACAGACCCAGATGGGCTGTCTGCTTAAGAGCCCCCCATATCTTTCCATTGGAGGGCACTGACAGGGACATACAAGGCCGGGTCAATCCAGGTTAACCAGTGTGTATTTCCACAGGGGTTAACTGTTCCTGACCCCCTGCAATTCCAAGTGCCTTCTGATTAAGGCATGCTCTGTGGCTTTCCCTCTGCTACCCCCCTCCCCGCCACCACAGGTCCAAAGGAGTATTGAGTCCTTGTGAGGTAAATAGATGGTATAGGGAGAGGTGGCCGCTTTTCTATCTGACAGCAACTTCTGTGCTTAAGGGATTGATTATGGCTCCCATCAGACCAGTGTTTGCACACTCTCTGATCCCCTAATAGAAGCTAAGGTGGCTGCAACAAGAGCAAAGCATTTAGCCTGACAGTTGTAAAAGGCAAGGGGGAAAAGGCTTTGGCTGAGAAAAAAGAGGACCCAACTTCCAAGTTGAAATTCAGAAATTCTTGACGGCTAAATGAGCTCCTAAATAAGCAAAGCCTTCTCGGTTCTCTGTCATTTTGGTCCATGAATTGAAGGGGACGCACATTTTCTTCTTTCAATAATATAATATGATTCAAGTGCTAAATTGGCATTTTTTCCCCTCTCCCCTTTTTTTCCTCGCAAAGCTCAAACAGCTGTCAGCATGTGGTACTTAAAGTTTTTTAAGATCCTTGGTTCCTTCTTTTTTTTATTTTACTCAGACGCATACTTGCCATCCAACTCGCTAATTAGCTGTCATGAGTTCTTACTCCCAGAAAATCCATTTATTCCTCACTACCAAGCATAATGCAGGCTTACATAGCTTAAAGCACTTGCTATGCACCGCTAAATGGTATCTTATTACCTGCAGGAGAGTGTGAGGTGAGCCAAGGAGATGTCTCCAATTGAACACTTCTTACACTCGAGCTCAGCATGTTTATTTTGTTTGCCATACAAAATACAAATATTGTTCTTTGGAGTGTCTTCGGCAGCACAGCAGCAACATATTCCTGCAGTTATTCAACATATTAGCATTTTAGGAATATTTAACATTTTTGCTGGGTCTTGCTGGTAGACTTGTGGAGACACAAGTCACCATTCACGTATAGGGCTTATATCGGTGGAAGCAGTGGAGGGCCTCAAAATGATGCCGTTGTAATTTGGCTTGTAGGTCACATTTGAGAGTTGCACAAAGATCAAACGCCATTTGAAAATTCAAACCAGTGTTCATTTTGTGTGTTCATTTCACATCATTCATGTATTCATGTGAGTTAAAATATTTTCGTCTGTATTCCAAGATGCGAAAATTCCCTTTGCATTTGGTCTGCGCACACAGTGACATCAACAAATAGCCTGATTCATGTCACTAAAAATTAAATGCATTTTAGTTGAAAGAAAAATTACAAATCCTTCAGTGAGAATCTACAATGTAAATAGTCATGAAAATAAAGAAAGCGCATTGAATGAGAAGGTGTGTCCAAACTTTTGGCTTGTACTGTATACATATATAAATAGATAGATAGATAGATAGATAGATAGATATAGTGATATATCGATATGTGTGTGTGTTTAGTAAAACAAATGCCCCTGCCTGTGTTTTTCTCTCCTTATGTGCGAGCTGAAATGCAGAATGCATGTAATTGTTGATGGGGATGTCTCACATGTCAAGCCACACAGAGAGCACCAGCCACACATAAGAGAGATAAACTGATTCACTGATATCTGTGGGAGGGAGCCCACACAGCAACATGTGGACTCCATACAGAAAGAACCCCATCACAGTGCTCACCACCCAGCCACCATACAGTCCTATTCACTTTATTCAACTGCAACAGCTCTGCAAGGCACATGTAGTACAAAATCTTGCCAACACAATGCCTCAGTTTACATTAACTGTCACTATTTTCCAAGCTGGGGAGCCTCGTATTGCTACATGTCAAGCAAAATTATAATGATTTCTGCAACCAAAATACTGAGCCACACGTGCATTGCTTAGCCATTTTTTATGGTTAATGGCTGGGGTTGCATCGTGCCTCTCATTCTCCCCCTGTCACTATTAGCCATTGTAATTCAAAACAGTTTTAATTATATTTGGAGAAGGGGCGTTGCATGTGTGAGTAGAGGCAGGGGGGCATTCACCATGACATGAAGGCCTGCCAGGCTAAAGAATGGGAAGCCAAACAAGCACTGGCAAATTACTGTCATCCTACTCTGTGTTTGTGCCTTCATTTAGTGTTTTTGTGCGTGCCTGTGTGTGTGTGTGTGTGTGTGTGTGTGTGTGTGTGTGTGTGTGTGTGTGTGTGTGTGTGTGTGTGTGTGTGTGTGTGTGTGTGTGTGTGTGTGAGAGAGAGAGAGAGAGAGAGAGAGAGAGAGAGAGAGATGTGCGTGTTTGTGCTCATCAGTCACAAGCAAAAGACGTATTATCTGTTTAAACTTGTTCAAGAGCAGCCAGGCCACACAGCAGGCCGGCTGTCTACTGCATTTTCCCTTTCACAATCCAGCCTCCTCTCATATTTGTAATGCTTTGCATTTTTTTTAATATAAACCTAAACTTTAAGATTAAGATTCCATTGCTCTACATACTGTCCAATCTGGTGTTGTGTCACAGTGTGACTGCTACACCCAAATACATCTGGCTTTGATTTGTAAAAATGATAATATGGTTAAAGGATGAGTGTTTTGTTTGTTTGTTTGTTTGTTTGTTTAGAAATATTGAGGAACTTGAGGTTTTGATATGCAACATTTTGGAATAGTCTTTATATGGGATTTTGTTTTCCTGCCTGTCAACTCAATCTGCACAGCCATGTTGTATATTTCCTATTTGGCTTCCCATGTGACATTCTCTGAATTGTTTGCTTACCCTCCTGTGGGATAAGCCCACAATCTGGCAACCACAGTGTCCAAACCTCAACCACAACAGACCAGGTCTTGGTTTTCAGGACAGAGTCTGGAAACCAAGGATAGGATGAGAGTTAGCAAGACTGAGATTGAAAGAGAGAGAAGATATGTTTTTGCATAGATAGATATGGCTGATAGATCTAATTGCATTACCAGTTAGCCTCTAACTAACTAACCCTGACCCTGCAAATATTGCAAAGCTAGTAGAAGCTTCAGCCTCTCTAGTATCATGACATGCTGAGGAAAATACACAATAGATTCAGAGTAATTGGACCTGGGAACGGATTTAAGGCTGTTCCTGCTTTGTCCCAGGCCTCTGTATTGAACATGGTGTCTTGTCTGATTGTTTGTTTTAGCTTTTATTTTGTTACATTTTAAGCACTTTGTTCTTGCTCTTATCTCGAGAAACTTGGATTGGACCTGTGACCTTGCAGACAGGATATTGGTCACACTTCTGCTGTGCAGCCAGCTGCAGTCTCTTCACTCGCAGCCCATCGACACTCTGCACCTCCAGCTGTGTCTATGTCTGGCAGCAGGTCAGATCCATGACATACTACTACCTCATCCGGCTCCATTTCTCACAATGGCATTGACCACATAGGAGGAGAGGGAGAGAAACTACAACCAATATGTAACTTAATTTCTCTAGCCCAGAAAACATACGCACACTCATACTCTGGCACATAGACACACACACACACACACACACACTCAGCAACCTGTGCAGTTACAAGGCCCAGACCTCCCCCAACCACTCACACATTGATTAACCCTGAGAGTGTTTGGCCATTAGAGCCAAATCTGCAGAAATCAAACCAATATGTGAACTCTGTGATTAGTGTCAAAAGTATTAAAACGCCTTTCACTCAGAAACTGGAGCTTGGCGCATTCCACTCCTGCTCCCTATATCTCTGGTATGAAATCCTAATACTCTACGATGAGGGAGGGAAGCACAGGAGAAACGCAGGGTGGGGGGTTATCGAGCAGCTACATTTTTTCCACACTTTTTTTTTGACATTTTGAATTGGGGAGAATGACACACCAGTTGTCTCACACACACACACACACACACACACACATACTCACACAACCTCAAAATCAGTTATGAAAATATTTCTCCAGCGTCAAACGTCAAGGGGCCACCGAGGCTATGTAATTCTCCCTAGTGGGAGGCAGATCAGAGGAGCAGTCTGTGCTCTACCTGCTTTACTGACAGACCTCCCTGAAAACCACTGGCTGCCTTTCACCTGTAAAGACAACCGCATTGCAAGAATACAAGCCAATAACCTCAGAGGGTAAAGGGCAGCAATACAACAGAGGCTTTCTCCCAGTGCAGACAGAGCCTTTGACACTGAACACCAGGCAAGTGCATAAATGCCTTCTGTATCATTTACAGTGTGCAAAAACCCCAAAGCCGAAGACAGGAAAGAGGGAGAGACAGTAAGGTTCCAGTACAATGGTAGGGGTGATGGTAGGATGGGGAGGTGAGAGGAAGGAGTTTTACCACACTGCGTGGGTGATGAGGGCACGGAGACGGGCACAAAGGCATGGCAAGGATGTATATTTACACTTGGGCGATTTCTCTTCTCCATCCCCACCTCTGACTCAGTGGCAATGTGCTGACTGGAAACTGCAGGACAGTCACTTTCCATTTCATCTCAAAACCAGACATCTCTTTAAACCATTTGGCTCGGTTTTAAGACCAGATTTTGATCCTAAGATAGAGCTTTACCGTCTTTGGGAGCTTTTTTTTGCTCAGTGTAAGAATCTAACTTGATGAGTCATAATTGAGATATTATATCATACATCTCTCTCTCTCTCTCTCTCTGAGGGCTGGTTGGCATGAACGCTGAAGCCAAGCAGGAAGTGAGCGATAGGAACAAATTGTCAAGAGGAAGGAAATGTTTAAGTCCTAGTGATGATAGCTACTGATTCTCCCACAACACATCTTTCATGAATTTGGTAGCTGTGCAGACAGAGTTTTAACACACTGACTACCAGTATGACTTTTAAGGTAGAAAAAAATAGTAGCCACTAATGTATGACTAATCCATGGCAGCTTCACCTCAACCAAAAGCTTCTGTAACTTACAACCATGCATCGTATCCCTGTGCAGTTCCTGGATTTTGCTCTTGGAAGAAGATCCTGGGGTAAAGTGTGCACCCTAACCTCTTGTATGTTTTCATGTCTACTGCACCCTTAGAAAAGCAAACTTGATGCAAATAAGGAAGAGATGTCCACTCATTCTGTACATGAATGACAATAGCAAAAGGGTAAAAGAGCTATCATTATGTTGAAATTTATTTACTTCTGTATTTCGGTGCTGTTGTGTCTGGTCTTAAAGAAGAGATGTGCAGAGTCCGAATATGAGGGAGAAGATGCTTGAAAAGCAAGAGCTGAAAAGGAAACTGTTATCATACAGAGTAATGAAGATCAGCCGTGACATGGCATGTAGTTGCAAACAGAGACAAATGGCATGTTTTTTGTGTCAGTTACAAGTTTAACAATCTCTCTTTTTACAAACTATGTTTGCCTCATATGTTTCGCCAGCCAGAGATGTTAAAACTCCACGCCGACACTCCCCAAGGAACTTTGAGTGCTACCTTGGATTCAGGGACCATTTTGGGGCCTTGGAGCTCCCAAATAGTGGGACTGTTTGATCCAGTGGAAGAAGGGGTTCTGGTACCCCAAAAGGGTTCCTGAGTTCCAGGGACAGTACCTATGGTTGATCAGGGCACAATGCACCTTCCTAAAGAAATCAACAAAACTTCATCTCATACCAAAAATTACTGGACATGAGGAGAATTTGGGGGAAAAGGCTCTACCCTCATAACATACAGGGTTATAACCCTAACCCTAACTACATACTAACTACATACAGGATAGAGGGATACACTGGGGGTTTGAATCTGTGCTCAGTTAACACTCTAATTCAGGTCCATGTGGAACAAAGACCAGAACACCCTATGAATTGTGGATATCCATACCCAAAAAACCTTCACATGTGACTTGCATTCAGCCCTCAATTCCCAGTCCATTGTGGTGCTCCTGCAGTACCTGCGTAAAGCCCTGCCAGCTTGTCGGCTCCACTCTAGGACAACTGGAGTTTCCATTAAGCCTCTCCATATGCTGGTGAACCTTCTGTCCAGATGGGAGTACGTAGTAGAAAATAAAACACAGGTGAGTTCCAAAGAGCCACATTATAACCAACCAGACCTGGGTCAAATACACTGTGTAAACCTGTAAGCAATTACATGTTTGGCAACTTATCATATACACTTGCCCTGCCATCAATTGACTTTAAGATGTATAACAAGCGGCCTGTCTTACACGTTTGTTAAGACATCTTGAGACATCTTAAAAGCTGTCTTACTATATTAACATTGTCTATAGACACATCTTAATACATCTGAAATGTTGGTGTCTCAAGATTTTGTGTTTTTTAAGATGCCTTTTCAGTAGCATTGTAATAGCATAACTGTTAAGACTGTATTTGATTTTCATTCATGCTTTTTCACACATTTTACAGAAAATGCAAGCAGATTAATGTGGTTTTAACCTATATTCAGTAATTAACTTATTCTATAGAATATTCTATTCAATTCATACACTAACTAAATTATCCAGAGACCAAACAAAAGGCCATATACCGTAGTGTGCCTGTCTAAATACTCTACTATGTACTATATTTAGTACTTTTTCCAGGTACATCACAGTAATGACCATAAGTGGTGGCTGATTTTGTCCCAACACCAAAATCTTAAGTGAGTAACTTAATTATTTTCTTATCATATAACATATAACAGTATTGAATGACCCTTATTAAGGAAATAAAGTAACACTACCCCATCCACATAACCCCTTTTGGTTCTCAAAGCAGGTTAAATTAAATGTGAAGAATTTTTTGTGCACACTAGCTGACCCAGGTCTGAATCCATCACACACATGTATAAAGAGCCTGCATTTTATTGTCTGTCATGCTCACTGATCTTTCTGATCTAACAGTCTACTATCAGGCTCCAGCTCTGTTATTTTACCAAACAGAGGTGGCATTTACCATCCACCCCCACTCCTCTGTGTCCAATGTGATGCAATATTCCAGCCTTATTGACAAGTTTTTGTTACAAATGGTGTGTGTAATACAGCGTGGCTGGCTGCGCAGGCTGAAAGATGCACATGTGGGCAGCAGCCCTCCAGTGAAGACTTAATTGTGCCTATGGTGGTCTGGAGCTTCTCTCTCCACAGGTTTAGTCTATGCAACTGCAAGACTACAGGTCTCACATCTGTGCCTGACCACCATCACCACAATCCCTACTGACGCTGGGTCCAAGCACGTGCAGCCCCATACCCAACCCAAGGTGGTAGACAACAATACAAGTAAGATATACCAAAGTGGAAGCAAATGCAGAGAGGCAGTGATGCTGCTCCATGACAATCTGTATGTATTTCAGCAGCAGCACACACAACAAAAACGGTAATCACACCCAACATTTATTTATGTGGATTCTCAAGGGTTGTGCTCAAGGGTTAGTGCTATAATAACCCTAACCCTAAAGCCCATATATTTTCCTTAGTTATGCGAATGTTGTAAAAAAAAAAAAAAAAGAAAAAAAAAGAGCTCAGCACAGCCAGCAATACCTTCATCTTTCACAGTCAGGCAAAGCCCACCATGTGAGGAGTCTCAGTGAGGTGTTAGCAGTAGTAAACAGATATGGAGCAGAGCGGACTCCCATGGTCAACTTACTACGAGGCCACTCACAGTTCACTACACACTACTCTGAACTCTCTCTTTCTCTTTCTCCCTCTCTCTCTCTCTCTCTCTCTCTCTCTATCCCTCTCTTTCTCTCTCTCTCTCTCCCTCTCTTTCTCTCTCTCTCTCTCCGT
>OMLB01014959.1:0-21739 GCA_900302555.1 Myripristis jacobus
TCTGATACTACCTGGTACTGGGTTATTTCAGTCAATAGCTTAAAAAGTATTGAGTATATACCCAGTTGATACCCAGCTCTACAGCGTATACAGTATGTATAAATAAATACATTTTAAATAACTTTAAACAAACCTGAAGCATAAAAGAAAATCTCTTCTCCCCTTGACCCAAAAACAAAACTGACATTTAAAAAAAATCTGAGATTCTAATGTAGAAATTAAAATCCAATAACACTTTAACATGTTACTAGACACTGCTCCTTCCTTTTTAAAAGGGTTTATGAGCTGAGCTGCCAAAAATAAAACCAGTCCGGTCCAGCAGTGACAAACACAATCGAGTCAGGAACTCTAATGTAGAAAAATAACAGGTTATCATGTTACTAGACAATGCTAGCTTTAGCCGCACTAGCTATAGCCGCACTCCTGCTGCTGCTTGGTTGAGATTCATTAGCGTTAGTGTCACAACGGAGCGTATCGAAAACATGACATTCCTGCAATGTAATGACCTGCTGTGTGGACAAATGTTTCTGCTGCTAGCACTTCCTCCCTTTGTCCAAACAGAAGTTTTGCAAGCGTTGCAAGCGGCTCTGTTGCCGTTTTTTCGCGTGAAGTATAACCAAACTTTTGAATGCCTCTGCCTCAACACCATGCTAATCTCTATAGCAACGTGACGTGCGTATGATGTCATAGCGCATGCGCAGTGGACTCAATAGCGGAATCGGTAAGCACTTCAGCAAACGAATCCAAGGATTCGGACCACTGAGGATTCGGAGCACTGAACCGGTTCTTGTTAAGAACCGGTTCTCGAATCCCATCCCTAGGCATGATGGAGTGAAAGCGTTGCAAACACAAGTAAGACAAATAAGACGGGAAAAGTTTTCTTACTTTAGGACATCAGGACATTCTTACTTTAGGACATCAGTCAGTAGCAAACGGAGAGTGGGATATGTGTGAAAACTGAACACTCTCAAAGCAGAGATCAGCTGCAAATTTGCAAGCCTTGAGGCTCAGAAATCAAGTTTTGAAATTTTAACAAATCCTTTGTATTACCTCAGTGTGTACAATTCAAGACTTCACTGCAATACAAGGGCAGAAGAAAAAAAGCTGCTAGGTGTTCAAATATGGACCTACTGCTTAATACCATACTAAAGATTTGTGACATTTACTCAACAAGGATGTTTCAGAGATGTGGTTAGCCTCTTGGCTGCTTAAAATTTCAGTTTCAAGAGGCCAAATTATTGTCAGGGTTTGGAAGGTAATTTTTAGGCCAATATGTATTCCATTACAGATTACTGAATACACACTCTAAAACGTAATCTGTCATGTATTCCATTCCATTACTCAAAGCAACTTAATCTGTAGGTTACTTTTACTATTTTTTTTTCATAAACATCAGGGTTGCACCTTTCAAAAAGTGGCTGAAAGTAAAGTAAAACAATTTACTAAATCTGAATTTCTTTAACATTCTTTTACAGACTACCTGCAGTTCACTGTCACTAGATGTCAATAAAATTTCATGACAGGAGATAAGACCTAACCGGAGAGAGATTCAGCATTATTGCTACCTTAACCCAAATGTGCCACATTGTGAAAGCAACTTAGTGAATCTAGCTTTGGATAATAAGCAATAGCCCAACAAAAAGACAAGGCAGTGTTTTTTGAGGTTAAAGGTGAAGTCTTGATGCTGAAAGAAGTGGCACTGCTGGCTGGTGAAAATTGCGGTTATGTTTCGACCATTTTCTTGCCTGAAAATAAAATATTCACGGTATTTCCAGGCTGTAAATGCATTCTGCCTCATCTCTTTTCTGTGCATCTGTTAGCTGCAGTGCTGGGAGCAACTATGAAGGAGGATTTGATGGGACAATCGAGCATTTACAGCTGTCGCCTTGACAAGGTGAACCAGCCAGAAATAGTCTGATTTGCTGCGAACCAAAGGCCCACGCTGGTTCTATTCATTCAGCTTTTAAGACTTTACCTTTTACTGATGGAACACTCCTTTTATATGTGAAGTATGCTGCTTTTGTCATGAGTCAAAAGTCATTATTTCACTTTAGAATTCATTATGTTGTAAGTAGGTCTACTGCACAAAAACACAGTTTTGCTGTCTTCAAGTTCCACTTAAGTCCATTGACATTCTGAGATGGATAGCACACACCTCATAAGATGCAGCCTCCTTGTCTGCTCCAAGTTCACAGGCAAAGCAAATGCACAGGGGTGTGGTTGCATGACAAAAATACGAGCACTGACATCGCTGAGGTTGGGACTAGGGATTGGAAGATTAACCAGTTCGTATCGATACACGCACACACACAGGTATGATGCGAATACATTGATGGAGCAGCCGTGAATAGATACAATTTTGGGATGAAATCGAGATGCAACGGTTTTGCGTCTTTGCATCAACAAAATCTAGATCCATTTAATTATTAGATGTTCTATGCCTTTAGAAACATGACGTGTCCAATAATTTGGTATTATGGACTGTCTCCTATATTATTTTACATTACAGAGCAGATGCACTGCATCGTGATTGGGGGTGAATCATAACTGTATCCCATTGATAGTTGCTGCTTATGTATCTTTAATGTATCAGATCACTGGCAGTGTATTGAGATACGTATCCTATCGGCCACAGACCAGAGATGCAAAACCCTAGCTGAAAAAAAGCAAAGCTACTTTACGCCAATTTCCAGGCTACCCTTTTTATCTTGAGAGAAGGGCTTGGCCAACCAGGTTTGGTCTTTTTTTACTGATAATTTGACTGACACTGGCCCACTAAAGGTCACGAGTCACCATGACCTCCTTGCTGTTGATGATGCTGACTCCTCCACCTTAATTTTATTTGATCCTGTCACTGCATATCACACAACAAGTAGACCATGAAATCCGACTCAACTGTGATGTTGCCTTTAAATGGTGCACATCATATCATAAACACAGCCCTCCTCTCTGTTATGGCAGGGTATGCAACATTTTAATCTATTTCCCTCATGGCATTCCCTAAGGGTCACTACTGGGTTCTCTGTTATTCTCATTTTTAAGTGTAACTTTTTGTTCCACTGTTACACAGATAATACACAGCTCTATGTGACCTTTAAATCTACATGTAAGGACTCAACGAGCTTAACCAGCCTTGACACTTGTTTACTAAAGATCAAGTCCTGCATGTCACCAAAATTCCCTCAGGAAAATGAAGATGAATCTGAGACTGTTCTGTTTGGCCCGTCGACCTGTGTCGGGGTTATCTTGGTAGTCTGTCTAAGTATGTAAAACCTGCTGCTAGAATTCTGGGCACAATAGCTAATCCTGACCTCCACTTTTACAGCAAAATAAAAAGGATGATTTGGTCTTCCTTCTTTTTGCCAAACATTTCTAGAAGTAGATTTCTTTTATCTTGTGCTACCTTCAGGGAGGTAATTTACACATTCATCAGTGTTCCTTGGTATTCACTTAGCAATGGTGCACCACCACAATAAAGTAATTACCACCTCTGCAAGAGAAAATATCAAACTAAAAAAAAAAAAACACAGTAATTCAGCCTTAATGTTATCTAAAACTAAAGGATGCTAGTCCAGATGCTTGGGAAGTGCTGGTAATATAATTTAAAACATTTGTAACACAAGAACCTCAACTTTAAACACAACTCAGAGCATTTCCACACCTATAGAGCGTTTGCCATGGTTTGAATCAGTGGAATAGCTGATACTTTGTTGCATTCTTCATTTGGTTTCATTTGATTTTAAACACCAGAGGATTCAAACAAACCAAAATGCATCAACAGAGGGAGCCGTAAGCTGATTGCTCAGGGTCAGACAAATGCTGCCTGGTTGAAAAGTTTTTTTGCCACTATGGTCTCCAACATGAACATGGAATACTGTCAGCACCATCAGAAGCTTTTTCTTCATTATTGAACTGCTTGTTTGGGCTATATACCAATATATTTCCTTGTTGCTCCATTCTTTTCCTACATGCACATTGGTAACTGCACCAGGTTCCTTCTTTCTGGCATAAATTACTATTACATAATGTGTAACTGAGCTATGGAACTGCTTCAGGCACAAAAATACAATATTTTCAAGGTCGGTTCACGTGCACACCATAGACGAACTCAATCCAGGTACTTCCCGTCGTACACTTACTGTTTACTCTATGTACTTGTGTAATGTGTGCATTTCAACAGGGTAGTGTCTCAGCAGCTGTTGTGCACTTACCAGAAATGGTGATCACAACTTTTGCCCACTTCTACTTCTTCTTCTTCCTAATGGTGACTTGCAACTGGGCGGAGCATTACCGCCAACTGTTGCTGTTTGCCGAAATATCTGCCAGCTTGTTTTTTCTCTTTAATTTAATTACAAATGTTTCTTGCTTGTGTGTGTCCTGTTTCATGTGAGGTAGAGATAACACTGCTGTCCTACGGCTGTCTAACCCACCACAAGTTTGCAAATAGCGATGGAACTGTTCTCTACAGCCTTTCCTTAATGTTAGTCATGACTAAGTTATGCCTGACCCTAACCTTACCTCTAACCTAAACCTAATCCTAACCCTTTACTTAGCCAATAAGCCAAAATAACCATCCAATATGTAAAAAATTCCATTGCTTTACTAAGAAACACAAATTCACAACCCAGCCAGCGGCTCGGGTCAGACAGCTGAGGTCAGAGGTCAACAGCAGCTGCATCATGTTAGCTAGAAGTAGGCTGAAAAAGAAGTTGGACATCCTGTCTTCAAAGCAAAAGAACTGCTCTTGTTCTTAATGTATTTGTCATGTTATTTGTTAATATGGGTTTTACTCTATACCATTGCTAGGTTGAAAGTCATTTGGCAACTCCAAAAACATCAGAGCAAATTTCCACGGAACCACATATTGGGACTCTACATGGCAACTTTCTCTCATTAAGTGATATCAAGAGTCAGACAAGTGCAACAGCTTTTAGCCCTCCTCTTCTGCTCTGTAGCCAACATGGCGGCCGTTGACCATGAGCAGTGTCCAGCGTTCCACACCCAGCTTTTCAACCGTTATGAGTGAACCATCTGGGAACTCAAAGTGCACTGCATTTTGTCATACTTGTCAGTCAGAACGTACTTATGCATGTTTTACTGGTTTCACACCTGCTCAAACGAACCGCACCAAGAGGGAAAAACACTCCAGAGTCCGCTTCAAGTGGACTAAACAAGGTAGGTGTGAAAACGCCCAAACAGCGACTGATATGGCACAAAGCAAGAAATATCGCCCAAATTACCACAACTGTATTTCATTTACAGAGGAAGCACTCCACTCATATCTTCTCGTTTAGACTGTTGCAACTCTGTCTATTCTGGTTTCAGTCAAGAATCACTCCACCATCTGCTGTTGGTGCAAAATGCAGCTGCACGCCTCTTGAACAAATCAAAGAGATGGGGCCATATTACGCCCGTCTTGGCGTCTCCTCTCTGGTTGCCTGTTGGTTTTAGGATTGATTTTTGGAGTTTCCTGATTGGCTTTAAGGCATTAGACCTACATGGTCTTGCCCTCGGCTATATTTCAGAGCTTTTAATCACATTTGAGCCTCAGATACTCCAACAAAGCACTTCTGACAGTTATAAACTCCAAGCTAAATACTAAAGGTGACGGGGCTTTGTGCTGCCAGAGCTCCTGGACAGTGGAACAAACTGCCTGGGGGCGGCTTAGACTTGCAAAATCAGTATCATCTTTTTTTCTTTTTCACTGCCTGAAAACACTTTTATGAACTGTTTTGTTTTGCTTATTCTGTTGGTTTCATTGTATTTCTCCTATAAATACCTCTTTAAAAAAAGCAAAATTAATAAATTAGTAGTGGCAGTAGTAGCCTAGTCTAAAAACTTAAGACTGTCCCAAGGAACATCCAGTCACTTATGGAGAGATGCAGGCAATCAGATAAGACAAATCATCATCATCATCATCATCATCATCATCATCATCATCATCATCGTAATCATCATCACATGCAAATTATAGGGGACTTGAAATGGGACAAGTAAACACTTTATTTCCATCCAATCTAGATTATTTTGCATGACTAAAACCAATGCAGGGAACACAGTCATTTATTTGTCATGTAGTTTACGACCAAATGAGACATCTGAAATATTAATGGCCAAATGTGGCATTTAAAATGTCAAAAATAACTGATTTCTTGTTCAAAATTGATTCCATTTGATATGCTCAGTATATTATACTAATATATCCTACCTTAATCTAATCTCCCATTTAATTAAATGACTAAAAACAACATAATTTACACAATGCCACCTAAGTAAAATATTCACAGACAATACATGAGTGACATTTGTTATACTAACCATTTGTCTCTGGACTATAAAAAGCCACATAGTATTTGGAATATAGCCATACAGAGGTCCGTGCCATTTTGATATTATTAAGCAATTAAAAATCTCTTTTGTGTGCATATTTCATTGACCTCTAATAAAAAGATAAAGGTTAAAGTCAAATGGGGTATTTTTCTATGTGGCTGTAAAAGGCTACGCGACCTCCCCTCTCTCTCCTCGTACGGAAAGAGTATCTCACCGAACTCAAAAATCTGTCACTTTCATGTCACCTTGCTGGTCGACAATCTTGAATATTTTGGATAAAACATGACTTCAGACATTTTAGTAACCAACACATTATTCTGGAAAATTCGGCATTCACTCTATCCACAAGCAGCAGTTTAATTCTATATAAATCAGTCTTAACTTTTAGAATTGGCTGACGCTCAATGCTCGCTACCGCCCTCCACGGCGTAACGTTATTTAAGGGGGAGAAAATTTGCCAACCAGTTATAAAAGTTGATATTTTGCTGAAATAAGTGCTGCTTGTTGTTTTGGACGCATGCCGATTTGAACCATGGTGTATAGTGATTTAGAAAACGTGTTACTTCACCTCAACCCGGGAATGTATCCTTGTCAGTAAGCAAGAAAACATTAAACTGAAACATTTTTTCATGGAGTGTCGCACATTTTAAATTTTCTACATCAAAGAGTAGCCGGCACCTATCTCGGTTACGAGTGTCATAGCCTGGAAAAATGACACAGCACTGTCCATAAAGGAAACTGGCCTCTTACAAGACTTATTTTCCACAAAATAAATGTAAAGGGGTTACTTACCGAAGTTGGAACCAAAAGACTGGCAGGTCGCTCAATCAGTTCAGGTTGCAGTTTCCCGGCCACGTTCATTTCCCATAAAACCGGTGGCTCTGCCCAACGACTTCCACGAGAGTTTCACAAGTCATTTATCCAGCAATTCACTGTTTGTGTTAGTCACCGTCGTCCCGTTCAGCGGCGGAGGTAGTCGGAGAAAACATTCCTACGTTTCTATCATCATGCTATGTCAACAGTGACCGCGTCCCACAATCCCTGTAATGCTGGCGGCTGCAGGCGGAGACCGAGGGGCCGTTGGTTTTCAGAGTGCCGTTTGCGCCGTATCTGTCAGAAGACTGTGTCCTCCGCATCCGGGCTGCTGCTCATCAGTCTGCATGTTGTTTCTCCACCTGCTGCCTCTCCTCCCATTAACCATTACTGCGTCAAAGCACAAGACATTAACCCGTTCACTTTATCCTGGGAGCGGGTGGACTGCAACCATATCACTTATTGGTAATGACACAGTATTCATTTCAGCATTCCTTCATTTTCCAATAACCAAAGTATCATCATTATTATTAATTTGTGGTAGTAATAGTAGGTGTTGTAGTGGCAGTAGATCAACAGACATGGCATTCTGGACTAACTCACTGCACTTTAGCTCTGGAATTTATTAGTTTGATATATTATAAACTGTATATATGCATGTACATATGTATACATATATGTACAGGCATACATAAGCACATACACACTGTATAGACAGATAGATCTGTACATATACATATATGCATATATACCTATACACATAGATACTATGTATGTGTGTATGTAAATGTTCATTTCCATGAGGTATTTGTGATGTATTATCTGTTGTTGTTCTACGTTATCTCACCATAACATGAGAATCACCAGTTGAAATCGGCCTCACTTACTGCACTTTAATGTTAGGTGGTATATGCATTTATTACTTGCCACTGTTATGCCAACTGTTTCACTTTGATTTTTGTAATGTTTAAGTTTTTTCAGACATTGTTTTCATTATGAAGTAATTGATTTTTCAGTATATAGTCTTTGTTTTTAGTATATCAGTTATGTCAGTGTATGTTAAGTGTGCTATACAACTCACAAAACAAATTCCTCATACATGTCTATATGGTGAATACAGGGATGCTGATTCTGATGTAGCAGCAGCAGTTGTATTAGTAGTTGTTGGTGTACTGGTGGCAGCAGCCATAGAACTAAGTCGTAAGATTAAACAAGGAAAAATCTTTATTGTCCACTGAGGGAAAACTGTCTTGGAATCAGCACTGCCTCTGTTAAAACAAACATAACAGGCTTTAACAGACAGATTCTATACTGCAATACAAGCAAACAGCCTCAGTGCAAACCACACAGACAGTCCAGCATGCACACATCCACAGCTCAGGTATTACCTTGGCTGGCTCAGACCTTAATAGATACGGGGGCACAAATGAATTTTCATAGAGGCTTAACCTGCGTTTTGGAAACCTAAAATGCTCGCCTGAGGGGAGCAGGTCATATTCTGCGAGGAGGACAAGAGATGGGTCAGAGATGATTTTCTGAGCCCATCTGACCACTGACTCCTCCAAGACGGCCTGAAGGGGTGGGTGCTGTCTGACTTCTACAACCTTAAGAGCTGCCTGCTCCAGGTGTCTTCTGTTGGATTTTATTTCTACAGACAGATTACCAAACCAAGCTGTGATACAGTGTCTGTTAATGCTTCCTAGTAGAGCATGACAAAAAGCAGCATGCGCTTCCTCTTTACTCCAAAAATGCTCAGTTTATGGAAGAAATACAATCTGTCCTGCAGCCTGAAGCATCACCTGTCAACGAGAGCTGACAGTATGGACTCCCAGATACCTATAGAGCATACCTGGGAGACAGCGTCACTATCAGTGCCTGCAAGCTCATCTTCACTGACAGCCTTGCAGGTCAAACAACAGTGCCTCTATCTTTTCTCACATTCAGGATTCAGTTGTCATCACACCACTTTATGAGTATCTCTAATTCATGTTGAATCAAGGATTCCAATTTCCCTGGCTTGATCGTCCGAGGTGGAGGAGGCGTTCAGATGGTGCTCCCTGGTGGGAAAGTCAATAATCCAACCAGCACTTGAATGCTCTCTTTCCCCTTGCCTTTTCACAAGGCCTCCAGCCAGAAAAATGGTGCTTCTTTAGCTCCGTCTCGTTTGAATCTCTTTCTTGAACAATTATATTTGCACTGTTGATGTGATCTATTGTTTTAATACATCTTTCACTGTTGTCCTTGTGTCCTTTTTGTCAGGAAATGCACATTGCTCCACATGGTCGTGTGTAATGTGTAAGATGTACGCCACTCGTAACAGCAGAATAGTGTGTTGGTCATACATGCAGTATTGCACATGCATTATTGACAACTTCTACCATGCAGAGAGGATTCCAATGTACCCTTGAGAAAAGAAATAGAACAGATCATATATGAGTATGTCCACTGGTGACAGGGTCATTTCAGTAAAATTCTTCTCTTCCAGGTAGCCCATGAATAAATCTTCATTTCCAGAAAACTGGCACAGGCTAAAAACACAGCAGAGAAGTACACACTGCCCGCTCAGTGGTGGAAAGTGCATAGGAAGTCAATTGCTTTGAATTTTAGTGGCTTTTTTAAAAAGTGGAAAAAAAAAATCATTCATTTGTAAGGTTTTGGTCGTACTTCAGGGTTTTAAGGATACAGAAGTGTAAAAAGTAAAATAATCATAATGTCTCTCGGTCAAGTCCAGTCACCCCCATGCTCACTGAAAGCCGACCAGTGAATGGGGACATGTTCTGCCAGAAATCACAATAAACACTTTCTGGAATTTATTGTGTCATTTGACGCCATAAACACCCAAAGTTCTGACTCCACACTTGCTTTTTACATGGACTTTAATGGTAAAAAACCATCTGTGTGACCTACATTCTTAGGGTCAAGATACGGGCCAAATGTCAAATGTTTTAGGGTTACCTGTGTCTTCAGTTAACCTGCCAAGATTGTAGTCACATCTGCTCCTGCGTCTTACCACAAGGCAACTGACAGAGCCACGTATAGTGCAAAAAAGCAAAGAAATACATTCTTTTGATTAGTAAAGCAAGCTTCAAGACTGTGGACTGTGACAGTTTCATACTTTGTGAGGCTAACCGTGCATGCAGTACATCCAGCTCGTCACATTCAAAATGGCAAAAAAGCCTTCAACCTTCAAATAAGCCTCTGTATCTTGAAGTCATTCCATGTGAGACAGTGAGTTTTGACCAACGTTAGTAGAACTGAGTATAATAAATGTAATGATTGGTCAAAAATGGACATTGTGGGCAAAGGTTCTTTTTGCCCACAGGCTGGGTTAGGGTTACAGTTAGGACTACATTTAGTGTAGTTAGGGATATCTCACTGGTGACTTTTGGCATAAGCAAGAACCATTACATATCTGTCATTATAGAATCTATACAGGGATACCGTACATGTGAAATGATGACATTCCACATTGTTCTTGCCTTGGCGGTGGTGCACATGACTGGGTGAAAATGCTTTCTCTTAAAATAGGTCACATTTTTATTTACACGTTGAACTTCTAAATATATTGTGTCGAAAGTTTTGTTTAGAAAGGCGTACCCACATGTGTGTACACTTGCTTTGACAATGTCATTTGCATTTATTGGGGCAGACGGTATAATTAAGGAAGGAGGTCGTGAAAAACTCTTCCTCCCTCGTTGAAGGTGGCGAGGTCAAACCGCTTGTCAGACCACTTGCTTCCCTACGCCTAAATATTTAGCTGTTGCTGATTAGATTACCAACAATGAAAAGTTTAAACATGATGCCCAAACTGTTTCATTGCCTAACCTCAGATAATTGGGTGAATTTTGCCCTTGTAAGCACTGGGGGAAAAAGTATGACCTATGTTCGTTCTTTCTTTAAAATATGTAGACCTTGTAAACAAGCTGTCTGACTTCAGAACAAACAGGACTGCTCTCCCTGCTTTCTCTCACCCATGAGAGAAATGGCTCGTATTAATATCTAGTCTGATTATTGCATTGTGTGTAGCTTCTCTGACTTCTGTTGCCTTCTTCACGTTTCCCTGGAGAAAGAAACTGTTCAGTCTCTGCAAACCTGACAGATGTTACAGGTAAGTTTGACCTGTGCCAGTCCACTGACTCTGATGCACCTGTCCCTTGAATTATGTTGGTACCTCCTGGTTTGGGGCCAGATTGAGGTTTGGTAATGAACGTTGCAGCAAGGGGAAACACATACCTGACTTGGCGAGGTGCTGGCTTACAGAATAGACGTGAGAAGGAGGAGAGGGAAGTATTTCTTTATTTTAAAGATCAACATTTCGGCAGATACCACCCTCTTAGTGATGTTTCTGAAGACCGATTGAATCCTACAGCCCTGCCCTGTCTCAGAGAACACACTATGGTCCTAAGTAGAGAATAAAGGAGAACATACCATACAATAAAAGGAAGATTCAGTTCTAGAGTCTGATTTTTATGCACTCAGTCATTAGGCCTATCTCTGTTTAAACTTCACCAAAAAGGCTGAGAACAAATAACCACCTCCATTTAAGCTTTATCAGTACAGGATAATTCTGTTGAATTTAGCAGTTTTGAACCCTTTTGTGCCTTGGTCCACACGTCCCTTTGATGAGGCAGACGCATGACAAACTTATCCTCGTATTTTACTTCTTATCCTGTCATCAGACATTGTCCTTTCTCATTTTTTAGGCCACACCTACACCCCCAGCACCTATTCAACTTCTGGCTTTTAGGAATCAAATTACATCAGTGAAAATTTTCAATCTGGTTTGCACTGAATGGAGGCTGGCCTTATTTCGCCTGCAAATGATATTCTAATGTGAGCGAATTTAGGTGAAACCTCTGTTTTAATCCCTGTATATGTTAGCGGAGGCTTTGTGTGGCTGAATTCCTGGCTTGGCATCGAGGACACTGCACTAAATTGGTTCAGCCTGTATCTTTTTCATAGAATCTTCGCTGTTCATCATAATCCTCCGCAGACAATACAAGGCCAGGGTCCCTGAAGGTTCATTTTAAGGTTCCATCCTTTTCTCTCATTCTCCCTCTTGCCCACAATATCTACACACATAATATCTCTCTCCACTGCTATACTGACAATTCTCAGCTGTAGCTATGCCTGCCGTCCAGAAGGTCAGGTAGTCTTGCCACTGTTGAAGAATGATATTCTGAAATAACTCATTGGATGTCCTAGAATTCTCTACAACTTAATAAAGAGAAATCGGAGGAGAAGTAGAGCTATTCAGCCTATCATCTAAGAAACAGATCAAACCTTTGATGCTCACGTAAAAGGGAGTTGCACAGTTCGTTTTAATGGAGTTAAGAAGCATCTTAAGAACTCAGTCATTTTTATTTTTTGCTTTTTTTTTTTTTTAAGTCCTTCAGTATCTGGAGAAAACCACTTTTATTTCATCTCTCCTAGACATCTCCTACACCTTCGGCTTGTACCAAACGCAGCAGCTATGATCTTAACAGAAGAAATAACATTTCTGTAATTCTGACACCACTTCGCTGCTTAAAGCAAAATTGAACTTTGGTGGAGTATTGGGATGTATAGTTATTGAAATCTCCTCATTAGCTGCTTTGTGCTTCCCTTGGCTGCTCATCCACAATACTGTAGTTCTAGCTCTCCATTCACCTCCGTAGTGCAGCAAAGCAGCTCATGAAATAACACTTTTTAGCACATACATGCAAACAGAGCAGATAATGTCAATATCAAAATCAACAACTCTTCGTGTAGATATAATTGTTTATGAAGGTATCAGCAGGTTATTGCAAATTTATGATGCGGAAGTTTCCTGCAAATGCTGCTCACCAGATCTACTTTCCAGTTCATACAAATAACATAAAAGAGGCATTTAATTTCCTAAAAAAAAATGATTGATTGATTTTTTTTTTTTTATTGGCATAATCCACTTTGTTTACATTATTTATGTGCTAAGAGTGCTATTTTGGGACTGGTTTTGCCACGCTGTGGAGGTGAATGAGGTGATAGAATTGCAGTATTGTGAATTAGCAGAGCACAGAGCAGCTAATGAGCATATTTCACCACCATGAGGACTACCTAAAGCAACCACTACTGTCATAATTGAGTGTTTTTTGTCAGCACAGATGGCTTGGAGGCCATCCTGGTCTGCTGGCTAATGTGTGTACCATGAACCCGGCATGCACTGGGTTCAAATGCAGTCTGGGACCTTTGTTGCACCTCATTGCCCCTCTGTCTCTCCCACTGCTCCTGCCTCTCTCTAATACAAACTGTCCAATTACACAAAACAGTAATCTTAACAACACAGATGGACTTTGCGGACAGTTGTAATCCCTGGCATTGAGTCCCTGACTCCCTGAGTAACTAGCGGTGGCAGGGGGATGAAGCACAGCACTGCAGCTGGACACACCCTTGTTTTCCATCCTCACTGTTCATCTCGAGTGTATCCAACCCTCCTGCTTTCATGATTCAAGCTCAAGACTTTGTTGTTCCCCAAATGGGAAGTTTGGCTCAAAGCAAGAAGTTAAAGGTGTGAGAGCACAATACAAAATGGAATACATAATGTTCAGAGAAAACTCGACATGCACTGCTTTTAAATATCTGTACTCCATACACTAAAGCTTCACTAGACCTTAGCCTTAATGAAGGGGAGTGTAGTTAACTAAGATTAAAATTAGCCATATTTTCATACACAAGTAAAAATTAATGTCTTAAAAATAAACAAAACAGAACCAAAAATGTCAAAAAAAAAAAAAAATCAACTGAAATAAAACAGAGAGGTACCTAAAGCTTTTTTCCAGTTTGGTCTTGTCATATATAATAAAATGTTAGTACAACTGAATAAAAAAAAAATACACTAAAATGATAAGTTAATCAATATTAAAAACAAGAGTAAGTATAGATAATATCTGGTGTATGGATGAACAAATAAGAGAGGTTGGGATTTCCCCCCCCTTTTTTCTTTTTCACTTAGCTGCAAAAACATGAGACATCTGCAGCTGTATCTCTATGTATGAGGCAGTTCTCAGGAGTGGTTAGCCTATGCTGTTTGGATAGCCAGATTTTACAGGATATATAACTGGGTATTGTCTGTGTTGCAGTGGAGAGAGAGAGGGAGAGGGAGAGAGAGAGAGAGAGAGAGAGAGAGAGAGAGAGAGGTTATGTTTATGAATGATGTTGCCAAGTGGGAGCACAGCGAGGCAGAAAAGGATGGGGCCCGGTACTGAGCCCTGTGGGACGCCGCATGTGTGCGGGGGAAGCAGATGACTTGTCTAACAGAGAGGAGTCTATTAGAGAGGCAGGATATGAGGCGGCTCATTGCTGAGACACTGATACCTACCCAGTGCTTAAGTGAGTTGATTAAAATTGCATGATTTCTCTCAAACGCTGCTCTGAGGTCTAAAAGGATTCAGATCGAGCTGTTGCCGGCATCAGTTTACTTAGTTGTTCAGGTGTTCAAAAAGCTGCCTTGTTGACCTTGTACCATATATACACATGTATATACTTATGTCATTTTGTGAATTCTCAATAATTTAGTAACAAATACACCAAGACATTTTTTATATACTGATTAAAGAGATTGTGACTGAATCTGATGTGAAATTCACTGTTGTTTGATATGGGTTTTATCACATTTTCTTGCCATTGTAAACCATGCTTACTTTTCACAAAAGCAGTGTAAGCAATGTAAGATAAATGTTTATGTAATGATGTGAGCCAGAAATTGAATAACACGTGTAACTGTCATGTAATTTGTGCAGTGTAAGCAGCGCCTCAGCGCACAAGGCCTGGTGGAAAGGGTAATCATGTTTTCAACACAGTCCCAAAATAATCACCCTGCATCCTTGCTCCGGCTACATAAATCATAATAACCTTGAGTCACTGAACAAACTATACAACAAGTCAGATGTTAAAAAAAAAAAAAACCCAAAAAAACCTGAATGTCATCCTGGATAATGTACTGCTGAGCCACTTCATCGTATACTGATGCAAAGCAGGAGCTGTTTAAACTCTACATGCAGGATTTAGGCTCAGGCATCAGTGTATTTTTTTTAGACAGTGAAACAAAGAGGCTTCCTCACACTGTCTTCTTCATTTGCAATTAAATTATATTCACTGGCAACGTTTTAGCATTTCTTGAAGGTTCTTCCACCGAATCATGACCAGAATTCAGTCTTTGCCGTTCAGTTTTGCCAGTGAGCCACCTTGCTTCTTTGGCTCAGCCCACAGTGATTTGTGCCTTCAGAGCAGCTCTGCCTCTGAGAAACGTTTGCATATTAAACCTGCAGTCTGCTGTGATGGGCTATCATCTAAACACAGATGCTGCAGATGCATATGGAGGAACTTTTGAGGCGATTAACAACCAAAGCTGAACTGCGAGGATTTAAAGTTGGTTTTTCATTATATACTGCTCAGTAAAGAATAGCTGATTTGTACAAAAGGATTTTTGATAAGTTTCATAGCTTTTAACTGAGGAGTGAAGCACACTGGTTGATGATTCCACCATGCTGACAGTGGAGTTGACTTCCCAGCAGGTTGGGAGTGTTTGTGTATAGAATTTCTGCCATTTTGTTGGTGTTGAGCTCAAGGTTGTGCTTTGCATAACAAGACACCAAGTGCTTCCCCTCTATCCTACATAAGGGCTCAGTGTCATAAGTGTTATTCTTATGAATGCTAGCCAGGGGGAGGTTCACTTCAATGGCAGGAGGCTAACAGTTAGCATTTGGAGCATCCAGCCAGTATCCAGCACTCAGTAACAATGAGAGGTGGATAGCACCACTACTGTGCTACAGAACATTTAGGAGATAAGGGGAATAATAGAAAGATTTTTCAAAATGGGTGAACTATCCCTTTAAGATACCTGCTGTCCTTCATTTCAGGTGTTTTCAATTAATTTGTAAGCAGAGGTGTCACTTTTTTGAACAGTGAATAATGTCTTTTTTGGGGAAAAAAAAACATTTGGCTCAGGTTCAAGGGTGACGAAGCCTGCCTGCTATTCTTAGCTGCAAGTCCAAGATGTCCAACCTTTGTCCTTTGTGGCACGGGGTCAGGTGTCGGAGGTCAAAGGTCAGCAAGCTGAAATGACAGTTTATTTTTAGTGCAAACAAGGCAGCTATTTAAGGCTACATAAAGAGGCTGGTCAGATAATTATACCACCGGTTGGTCGGCTGCCATCCATCCACCCACCCCACTGGTCAATTGCAGCCATATGCGGCCAGGCTAGGGGGTCTGCCCCGCTGCCACCATCTGTGTATGTATGTGTGTGTGTGTATGTGTGTGTGTGTGTGTGTGTGGTGTGTGTGTTTGCATGTACACAGTGTTTTCCTGTGTAAATGCTGGCATCTTTCCTGTGTTATAAATGTATACCTCTTTGTACATGTGTATGTGTTCTCAGGCGTCAGTGTATCTGGTTTCTCTGCCTAAATGCTAGCATCTCTCTTATGCAACATTGTAAGTGTATCCCCCTGTACATGTGCGTCTGTGTGCATGTTAGACTGCGTGTGGTTTCTCTGTGTAAATGTTAGCATCTCCTGCTCTGTTGTTAGTCCGGCCTCGGTCGAGCGTCTCTTCAATTTGGCCTCAAAACTCATAACACGCTGTCCGCCCGGCCTCCTCCTACTGTAAGCACTGCAGGGAATCAAACCAAATCAAATCCCTGTGGAAGCTTGTTTACGCCTCGCCCTCTGAACCACCCAGACGCCACACTGAGGATGGATGGTTTTATGTTACAGCAAGGTAGCACAGATGAAAGGGCAAATGTCCCCGGTGTAACAGCAGCAGCAAAACATGACATGTGAACTGCAGTAAAACCTCGATTATCCCAACCCTTGGGAATTAAGGTATTTCGGATAGCTGAAATTTCGGATAACCAAAACATACATAAAAAGGCACCAAAAATCTTTTTCATAAATATATGATTAACATGTTTCCAAGCACTTTTGTTGTACAAATACCCTCTAAACCTCATGTCAAATATGCAAGCATGGCAGTAAAATTACAGTTGTCCTCAAACACTTTGGGACAATAGGAGCATCACAGAAATCACTTCTTGTGGCGGCGGCACACACTCACGCAGAACAAACTGACCAGTGAATAACAGACTGATTTACTGGAGAAGAGATAGCCTTACACTTAAGCGCACATGAACAATGTAACCAATGAATAACAAAACGATTTACTGAAGTCAACTGGACTGGTAGGCTACTGTGTTGTAAGCAACTGGAGAGTAGTGTGCAGTTTCTAGTGGGAAGAAAAAAATATAAGTAAAAGAAAAAAGGAAATGGCTATGCAGTTGACCACTCATTCTCATGTCCTGCAGGAGGCTACTTGGGTGAGAGTGTCCATCAAATGGCAAGAGACGAATTTCTGCTACATGCATTTCCAGCAGATTTCCTGTGAAATCCACTGCAGTGACACACTATGGATATGAAATGTAAAGGCCAGTAGAGGCCACACGTTCTTTTGGTGATTGTCTTGTTTGTGCATGGTCCTAATAATAAATGTCTCAAAATTAAGGGGCCTGTTAAAGACGTTCTGCTACTATGAATTATGCAAATATTCAATGTGATATCACTGGATTGTGTGTAAATAGCACAGCACTTTTAAGGTAATTTTGTGTGATATCCTGATGCACCATGTTGGTTAGCTTTAGCCACCAAAACTACTTGGTTAACATTAGGAGAAAGTCATGGTTTTGGGTAATAATACTTCATTGTCATGGTTATTGTTTGGAAAAGATCATGGTTTGGTGAGGTAACGTTATGCTAATTAAATGGCTATGGTAAGGAAAAGGTCATGGTTTGGGTTAGCTGATGTTAGGTAACATTAGCTTGTTGTCATGGGAGATGAACACTGGGCTTCACACAGGAATCAAACTCGAATCAAACGTGAAAGTCCCGCTTAGGGTTTAAAGTGTAGATCGGGCTGCATGTTTTTTTCTGAACCCGACCCAAGACAGGAGCATACTATAATAACCAAGCCTGACCTGAACCTGACAGACATTCCTTTTTGGTGTCTGAACCCGACTCGAGCCCAAAATTTTGCTTCTCCTCCATTGCTAGGTTACATTTACCACCTGAAATAGCCTACATGATGCCTTCAGTGTTGTCACATAAACTCCAGCACTACACAGGAAGTTGCCCAGAACAGACAGTAGGTCCACCATTTTTCGCTGAAATAACGCCAACATGACAAAACCCAACCCTATCCCGAATATAATGTCCAAATTTTTGTCTGACTCCAGTCCGGGCTGGGTATCCACACTCGGTCAGGGTTGAAAGTCCCGCTTAGGGTTGACACATCCACCACCCCAACTACCTCTTTATGCAGACTTTTTCACTATTTAAACTACGCCGCATGGACACACCATCTCTTCACGATGTTAAGTCTACGGGCACTAAACGGCGTTTCAATGGCACATGTAAAGCAAAAACATACATCATGATGCCATATGAAATGACCATAAAAGTGCCGTGCTATTTACAGACCATTTGGTGATACCAGGCTGAAATACTGTAATTGACATAATGCCTTAAGGCCATTTCCTCCCACTTTTCATGTGCATGTAAACGTAGCCTACTCATTACATAAGGTTGAATTCCGACTAAGATTGCCATTGTTTGATAATTACATTGAATTTACATATCAGTAGAGACCATTGGAAAACACCTGGGGAACATACACAAACATACACAACCACACACACATACACACACACACACACACACACACACACACACACACACACACACACACACAAACTAAGGCAGAAACTCCCTTGAAAACCAGAATAGGTACAAAGAGAATAAATTCCCATGAGACTCTGAGTCATTACCTTCTTTCTCTCTCTCTCGCGCTCTCTGAATCCATCACACGGTAGTTGCTTGATTTTGTTAACTCACTTTTTCTCAATGCAATGATGGGAAATGCAGCGGAAACACATGATATTTAATGGACAAAGTAACTTACAGACACATGAGCACATACACTTTCAGCATGGGTGGCTCCACTGGAAATCAAACACACCAGCAGTGTTAGTGCCGTGCTGTTATCACTGAGTTATGCCTATGCAATACTGTAACCTGTAATATTCTCCTTCATTCAACAAAAACATTCCTACTTAAAGGCCTTTTTTAACCGTTGTCTTTTAGCTCAGTGAACTCTGTGCACTTTGTTGAGTCTGAAAAAGTCCCATGAGTTTTTGAACAGGATTACTTTCCCCTCCTGTACCATCTGGAGAGCTAAATTGTCAGCTGTAGTTTCTTTAAAGGATAATTATCAAGGTTATCAAACTTTGCCTTATTTTTCTGGTTTTTGCCATCATGACAACAAACATGTACAAACTTTTATCAGTTACTTCACCGTAGAGCTTGGCGTAGCTTGATTCCCAGGAGAGCACTGCTGGACAACAATTGAACCCAAAAAGTCTGAATTTTGTCACTGGACTCGAAAGACTTGTTAAATGTGCCATCCACACATTCACAAGGTTTGAATGCAAAAGTAGTTTGAGCTGGAACCACTCACATCCTTAGATGCAACCTTTGGTTTTGGTGGTGTATAGATGTGCTTGTATATTCAGTACAAGCACTTGAGTATTAAAACAAAACTGAGCTTTGGTCGAGTGTTGGGTTCTATATCCTGCTGGATCTACTTTCTAATGCAAATATAAAATAAGAGTGAAAGAGGCGTAGAATTTCCTCAAAAAAAAAAAGGCACCGGTACTTGTTGTTTTTTATACTGACATAATCAACCTTGCTCACATTGGTTTATGTGCTGAAAGTGGGAGCTGTATCCAGTATTGTGGAATTAGCAGCCCTGGAGAGCATAGAGCATTTGATGAGGATATTTCACCACCATGTGGACTCACATATAGTCCATGTATCTATACAACCCAACACTCCACCAACGTTCAGTTTTGCTGTGAGGGAGCACATAAATCCTCCCAACAGTGCGAAAAGCAAATGTAAACAGGTGGCAGCTGGGATGGAGGTGGGCGAACATTTCATCACCAGTAGCACACAGCAATGGAGCAAACAGCGACAGATTGCACAGTCAGCGACACACTGGGGGAGAATCTGTGTGGTTTAAATAACCAGGCCTGTCTTGTGGAACGTCTAACTGGTGGTGAGCAGTGTGTCTCCTGCTCTGCTCGAATGGACGGCAGACTATCTGACTTAACTTGAATTGCTTATGAACATAACAGTATCTATTTGGGCCAAGAAAAGAATGCACTGCTCAATAATAAATAAATAAACATTAATAAATAAATAAATCTTTCAGAGTTACTATTTTGTAAGTAAACAACTCAAGATAGCTAATAATATCAGTTTGAATGGTGGATGTATTGTTTTGGCGTGGATTTGTCTCTTTTTTTCATCCTGAAACCAAAACAGAAAATCCAAGAAAAACCAAACAGATTGATTGCTCAGGGGAAGGCAAACTGCTGTAAATGAAAGTGACTGTTTCTGAGCCAAAGCTGGAGTGAGCACTGGCACTGCTCTCCACAGATGAAAAGCACTCTAAGATGAAGATTAAGGATGAGGAGCGATGAAGATGTGCCTTTTTTTTTTTTTTTTAATCTTTTGAGCCGGTAGCCTTCGCTGTTGTTCATTACCCACAGTCTACACCAGTTGTCTGTATCATTGTGTTGGGGCTGTGCCTAAAACAGCAAAGTCATGACTGCTTATGTCACCAAAATGAAGAACAAGACTGTAGTATTAACAGTATTAGTAGGAATAACATGTTTACTCTGATGTCCTAGATTTGGGAAAAATTCAACCTCAATTGCAGGGTGCATACTTTACACCAAGCACTAAATGCTGATTTATTTTTAGATTATAATTTTTATTTTATTTTATTTTGAAATTTAGGAATAAAGTAATTATATGCTTGATTTATGAATGAGAAAGAGAGATAATGAGAAAGAGCATGACTGTATTTTTTTCAATTTAAATTGTTTAGTAAAAGTTATTCTGGGCAGGTGATTTTTTTCTCTCTCTAATAGTTTTCTGGCCTCTGGCAGGTGAGCCAAAAACTTATTTTCAGACACTGCTGGAAGCCTTATCAGAAAAACTTTGTGCAACCCATTTAGGCTTTCAGTCCTCCCATTTAATGACATGTTACATTTGCATCTGAGGCATTTGACTGTTCAGAGTCTTAAACAATACATAGAGCAGCAGCAGAGTGTGTGAGTGTCCAAAGCTGATGCGGGCGACAGACATAGCAAATATTGTCGAGTCACCTGGACGTTGGTATTTGATAGAAAGAGCCCTATGTGGAGTGAAAGAAATGGAAATGGTAGGAAAGTTGTTTTGTCCCTTTTCTGAATTCTGCGTTAGACTCTGCAGACTCCACACTTCTTTGCCCGCTGATCCCTATCAGCCAAACAGACGGCTGGCGCTCAGTAGCATGGCTTCCGCAGCAATTACCTTTTCCCCCGAGACACCGGGAGTAACCCCGAGCATAGGCAGCTCCTCTGTGTGCATGAATGACTTGGTATTGGTGTGTGTGTGTGTGTGTGTGTGTGTGTGTGTGTGTGTGAAGGTGGAGGGTGGAGGGGTTGTACTGTATGTGTGGGTGGGATGGGTGTACATGTGTACGT